>JAUMHD010007200.1:0-10826 GCA_032359135.1 Ulvella scutata
GCTCTGAGCAAGAAGCATCGCAGCTGCGGGGTCACCAGCAGACCATACTTCACACTTCTCATTTGCCATCACAAGACACTTCCACGTGTTCCTTTGTTTTGGGTAAAATTTTTTGTGTCTATATGGCCCGTACGTGCGAAAATTGCATCAATAGTGGAGCTACACACAAGCACAAAGAGCGCATTGGCCTAGCATCATCAGTGGCAAGCCAACAACACAGGGAAAGCAACCAGAATATGCATGTCCACCCTCCCCCCCCCTACCCCCCTCCCTCGTACAAGCGCCGCCTCCCTCCGCTTAGCACTATCTCCCAGCAGGCGGGGCACCCTCCTTTCCGCCCCCCCCCCCTTTCCCTGCCCCCTCAGCCTCCCACTCCTACCGGAGCCCGCGGCCCATGACCCCTTCCATGCCCTAGCGCCCCAATGTCCTGCTCCTTGCTGCTGCATGTTGATGGCTCCCTCCCCCTCCCGTCCCCTCCTGCGGCCTGCCTGCGGCTGCTCTGGTGCCCCCTGTTGTTGTCTCTCGTGGTTGTGCCTGCTGGTGCCTGGCAGGGAGTGATGGCCCACAGCGTCAAGCCGTCCGCTTGGTGCAGTGGTAGGCGTTGCGCATTTGCTGGTTGTGACGTTCGTGCTGTTGGTTGGTTTCAGATGCTCTGTAGCGGTTCTCACTTCGTGCCTGTGGGCCGCGCCACTGCCGATGGCAACACACAAGCCCACTCCCCATCACTTGTGAATGCCCCCCCGACCCAACAGCTAGTACATCAGGCCATCCCATGCAGGTTGGAAGCTACTCACAGCCCGTATGCCCTCCACAGTCTGCGCAGCCAACCAGGCCCCCACTGCCAGGGCCCCAGCTTCGACCAGACACGCCTGCCTTCTTATTATCCCCCACTGCCGCGTTAAACCGTACACTGCACCCAGATTCCTGCACTGGGAGATGTCATGGCGATGCTCCCAGCTGACGAGGACGGGGATGCCGCTCGAAAGTGCGACGCCCAGAAGCGTGCTCACCACACCGATGTCCACTCACCCGCTGCGTCCCCCCGCATCTCCATCGTGTCCTTGCGCCTTGAAGGGTTGGGCCGGCGCGCCCATTGAGAGCTAGCACCTGAACCTCTTTGCCTTCACTGGCGCTTTCAAGAAGCACTCTTACCTCGTGCTTCTTGAAAGTGCTTGCTCGTGCTTGCCACCACGTATACATACCTGCTTGGGGGGCAAGACCCTTTTGCCGGGTGTGCCTGTGCCCACGGCGAATGCCGTCGCCACTTGTGGTGGCCAGGCAGCCCCCACCCCCTCACGCAGCAACCCCCCCCCCCCCCCCCCAGCTTTTCTTCTCGCGCCCCTTCCTTACTGGCCGCAGCCTTCGCCTCAGCGGTCTCCGCCGTTGGGCCCCGCCCCACACATGGGCTGGGCCCGCATGTACCTCCCAGCACTCAACGCCTGTGCTGAGCTCTCAGAGAGGGTGAGGGAGACCGCTCGGGGGGTTCTGGTCTGCTGAAACGCATCTTCTTCACTGTACAGCAATGGAGCAATCGACCCGCGACTGCAGTGTCCGACATGGTCAACGAACCGCAATCAAGCAACTTCTGCTCGGCCGCCGATAAAGCCTAGACTGTGGACAGGTTGGCCGAGTTCTAACAGCTCACCGAAAGCGGCGGGACGAATTTTCTGCAGAGCAACAAGGCAGTTTTTTGGGCATGGATTGCTTCTTTCCGCTGAGTGTCATGTTGACTAGCACCGTCACATGATCCCAAGCGAAACGGCCGCCCTTCAGAGGTCCTGCAAGTTCAGCCCACTGTACATTATAAATAGATAAATAAACTACTCGGGGATGTACATGTGGCCTGCTGCAGATCCACCGGGGGAACCTCTTCAAGACCTTTGTTGAGAGCACTGCAGGTGAGGAGTAAAAGAAGAACCTCTTGAGCGGGGAAGTTGATTGGGGATGTAAAGCAGAGAGCTGTTGCACAGCTTGGGGTTTTATCGTAGGTGCAGCAGATCTGCTGCTCCACAGAAATGAACGATCCACTGTACAGCGCCTGCAAGACCGGGGGTGCAAGTACTGCATTTGGATCAGCAAAGGGATTTTGTTTCTTGGCTGATTGATTTGTCGCTGGTGGTCTGACTTGCGTAGCTTCAGGGCTCTTTGCAGATCGCCGAAAATGCATGCGATCAGTCATCAAGGACTTCACAAATTTGACTAGGCACAGAGGGCAACTACATACATGTTGTAAGAAGGGCTTCTTCGGTTGAGATTGAGGTAGCAAGCTAGAGTTTAAGCTCGTTGTTCGCTGGCCTTGAGCTAGGCGTGTATCGTGGTGCCCTGCTGTCGGCCTTTTTGCTGAGTGTTTTGCCGTATTTGCGATGAAATAAGATTAGGAATGTCGTACTCGCGTCTGGTTCTCAGATTTTGTGAGCCGGCTACAGATGCGCCAGCGCTGTCGATCTTGGCCACTGAACGCGTCGCGGTGTCTTTCAAGTCCAGTCTCGAGTCCGTTCTTGAGGCTATTCTTGAATGTGCACAGCGTATTGGGCTCGGGAAGCGGCTGTCGGATGCCTTGGCTGCCATGGTTGTGACAGATCCGACAGCATACGACGTGCAAGGACAGGAGGCAATTCCGAAAGGGCTTCCTCGAAACCACGTGCTGAAAGATGTCATCAGAATGGCAATTGCCTTTGCCAAGCTCGAGGTGCGCGCGATGATCTCTTTGTAGGCCTGTGGCAATATACACGTCTTTGTCCCATTCGTCTGCCATGTGCACTGCTCCTTCGCTGGTTGCCGAGAACAGGTACATACACGTTTTTTCATGCACGAAAGGCAACTTTTGATGAAAGGTGCAAGCTGAACAACATGCTTCATACAGTGGTGGCAAGCGGCTGCTCGCCGGTCTTGTCTTTCCCAAAGCATGCATGTGATACTTCGTCCGCCGTTTGTACTGTTTGCTTGCTGTGTGTGAACGTGAATCGAGCGTACATGTGTCAGCTACCGTGCGATCCCGATGAGAACAAAAAAGGGTCACGTCCGCCGCAGTCCGGTGTACATGTATGGACTGTACACCAATATGCCTAACATAAAACATGTGCTGACAGGGCTTGCGACGGATGGTGTCCTGCCGTGAAGTCCTCGATGCGCACTTGACTGAACGTGTGGTCGGATGTCCAGAAATACAGTGATAGAGCGTCCATGGGTATGTCACGAACAACCGGAGCGGTTTCCAGGCATTCATGTTCTGCACCATACAACTGCGGTGTTGCGCCTCATCTCGGTTAGTTCAGGTAGCACAATGTCACGAGTTTTTACCACAGACGCCAAATCGAGACATACATTCTGAACACACATATTATGCGTGTGGAAATTGTACGTACTCGGTACCAGAGAGCATGTGGAGGGGTATGCCTTACAAAATCAGTGGTGCCTGAATTGCAGTGTTCAGGCTGTCAAACAGTGTGCGAATGCAGCTGTGGCGAAGAACATCCGTTATGCAGACCAACATACGCACGTGTTGTTGCAGACTCTGCCCAAGATGGATTCACTCAGCTGGACCATTGTATCTGAGCAAGGGTCTCTTCCAGTCTGTGTTTTCTCGATGCTCCTTGTCCTGGAGGAAGAGCCTACACAGAGGGGTGAAGACCAAGGGGATCTGTCAGCATTGCATCTCCTTGCCCTGGCGGCAGATGCCTCAGATGCACCAGTGGCAGCAGGCCCTTCTCATCGCGCAACCCGCCGCAAGCGCAACTCAGGTGAGCGGCTGGCTGGGCAAGACCCGCGCAACACAGCAGACAACGGGTTCACGTTGTCTCCTGTACCAGACTTGCCACGATCTGGTGCACGCCAGCGGGTGGAAGCAGGCCGTAAGCGCTCATTGGGGCATGTGAATGCTTCACCGCCTCCCCAGTCTCCTGGTGCAGCAGCCAAGAGAGGCTCCAAACGTACTGCAGCAGGCCCCATCCAGACAGATGAGGCGAACGGGGCTGGCAAACACGTCCAGTCTGGAAAAAGAACTCGCAGCCTTGGAAAGCTGCCGAATGCACCAGCCAAGGTGCCTCCACGCACACCACATCCTCCAGCCAAGGTCTGTGCCAGTGCCAGAAAGTTTGCTGTTTGTTGATGTTTGTCGAATGAATTCTTCGCCTCATGCGACGACATATGCATTCGTTGTTGGAAACTGCGCCGTGTGCAGGCAAGGAAACTACAGGCTCCTCAGAGGCCAACCACCACACCAGAAAAAGCAGCTGTCGAGGAGCAAGTCTATGCAGCAAGAGAGCCTCACTCAGCTGCCTTGACTCGGGTACGGGCTGTGCACCCAAAACCTGCACAGGCAGCAGATGGCACAACCTTGCAGTCTGTGAAACCTTCTCAAGGCCGCAACACAGCTGCTGGTCTTGAAGATGTAAAGCCTGAAAGCAAGTACGTGCTGCCTACCTCCTGTGTAATTCGGATTTGCGCACTGTGAATCATGGCATCACAAGCAGTCATGTGCATGCCACTGGGCCAATGTAAGTTGCCTCAGTCTCTCTCGCAAGAGTGCCATTACTGACATGCGCATGTGGCAACATGGTCACAGTGCATGCCCTGAATGCTTGAGGCTTTCATGTGCAGTGCATGTACCCCGCGAGGCGAGACAAAGTCCGAGAAGGAGCCTCCAGCTTCAGGGCCTGTGACGATCAAAGGAAGTGCGCGGCTCCCCCACCCCAACGGTTGTGGGGACACGCCAGCCACACAGCCCGCAGCATCTCCTGATGCTGGCGCAGCTAAGGCAGCAAGTGGAGTGAACAAATCGCAGCCAGCGCAGACGCCTGAGCGTATGAAGACACGGAAACATCATGCGGCAAGCCCCGCACTGCACACTGTGGCAGACGGTGGCAACATCAGCCACGATGGATATGTTTCGAGGCCTGTGGCTGATGCTCTTCCAGGTGTGCACCAAGCGTTTACAGAGACGTCCATCACCTGGCACAGAGGGGGTGCTCACTCCGCATGGCAGTTGCAACACCACTAGAGCTGCAGACACAGCAAAAAAATGAAGATAGCAGCAGTGTTGCAATAGCAGCCTGAGCCAACACGCTAAAGCAATGTGATGGGATTATGGAATGTGCTTTGCGCTTGCATGCGTGCGTAGCCTTGTGCAGAGCAGCAGAGGAGGAGGGTTCAGTATGCATTGGAAGCAGTGTGTGCAGGTCCACACCGTGTCGCAGAAGCGGGTGGAAGCACGCCAGGTATAGTGACGAGGGCAAAGCGGAACCGCCCTGATGACAAGGTTGTGGCAAAGAGCACAGATAGGAGTCTCAAGATGTTCCTCAAGGCACGTCTGCCAGACTCAGAACTAGCCGAACTCACCGAACGTTACGCTGCTAGCGAGCAGGCTGCTGACGCATCAATCCCCAGTGCAGCCAGACGGCGCTCTGCTGGTGCAGCAGCACAGCCTGGGCCGTCGCAACTGGCAGAGCCCCTACTTGCTGCGCCACTGCAAGGTGCTGGTGCCTTAGCCAGCACGCAGACTGACCAGCGACCTGCAGGTGTGTCGGCAGCAGCTCTACCTACTGCATGCACAGTGCAGGTCATGGACAGAGTGATCCAGTTTGCGACGACGACGATTGATTGTTTGACCAAGGCTTGTTCGCTGTCTGCTGGTTTTGCCTCTGGCAGGGCACCAGCAAGCATTTCAAGGACTGGTGCTGCGCTTGCAGCCGCTTCGCCGTCTGGCTGTGCGACAAGAACAGCCTTGCCGTGCGCGACGGGCTCAACAGAGCCACCTTCGGGAGAGCCACCTGTGAAGCCTCCTCGGTTTCGGTCGCTGAGGGACATTGCAGCCTCAAAGCCCCGCAAGAGCCTACAAATAAGCACCTCAGAAGCTGCCAAGAAGCAGTGCAGTGGCTGCAAGAAGAAGCTGCCCCTGGCAAAGTTCAAGGTCAGCGAGCAGACCCGCGACAACTGCAGCACCTGCCGGAGTAAAAGGCATAGCAACAGAAAGACAACTGTAGGCCCAGCAGGCACCAAGTACGATTCCCACGCACTCTTTGTGCATCCCCGTGCCAACGAGTTACTGTTCAGTTCTGAACACAGATTCCATGATGCGTGCCGCAGCCAGCTAATGTCTGCTCACATGCGTTGTGTGGGTTGTGCAAGGTGTGGTGCGCGGGCAGCCGCACGTCTGCCCAGATCGTTGAGAATGTAACGATCAAGAACATAGTAGCTTCGCATGCTGTGCCAGCCTCCCGGCCGTGCAACCCTCGAGCCCGGCATGCAGGAAATGCGGCATCTGCGAAGAGTTCAAGCCGGTTGAGGACTACAAATCATCCACGGCAAAGTCGCAGCATGATTACTGCAGCCGATGCATGCACTATGTGTCGCAGATAGGAAACAAGAGCTCACGGAGCAGGTACACTGTGGCAGACATCAGGCAGGCCCACAAGGTGTGAGCGTCTGCCATTGTCACCACCGTGCACTCTTGATGTTCCATTCTTGTTGGGTGATCGTATCGCTCCTTGACATGCATGCGCCAGGGTTGCTCCTGCCGAAGCTCCCACTGCCACGTGCACAGAGAACAGCTACAATGCACACCAGGCCTACAGACGTTCCAGGTGAAGCTGCACGTTTGTTGCAGAAGTTCTGACTTGGGGGGGGTGCATTCCCAGATCTGAAAGGCTGGTTTGTGTCTCATGATCCCAGTCGATCACCTGGTCTGTGTGAGATTGCCTCGCATGAAGCAGAATCTGTGTGACAGGAGCATTTGTTCTTCGTACGGCATGCTGTGTCAGACAGAGTGTCTTATCTTTGTGCGTGTCTGGGCTGTGAACACAAGTACATCGTGTGTGGGAGCATGCAGGACGGCACTTTGGATTCCCTCTTTGTGCCTCTCGGGATGAAGCGCTGCAGCAACTGCACTGCTGTGCTCCCTATGGAAAAGTTCTCTGCAGTGGTGGACAGCGGCCTGAGCCAAGCAAAGCTGGCAACGCTGATGAGCCTCTGTGACGATTGCCGCGAGCACCGCATGAAGCGCAACGACGCGAAGCTGCACGCCGCACACGCACACAGCCCCCGCAAGCCTGCCCCCTCCCACAGTGCACGCTCGCGGGGCGCAAGCTCTCTGGGAGATGCGCTGGGGGATTCGCGCGCAAACCCTCCGTCGGGGGTACTGCAGAGCACCCCAAACACAACACCTGTAGCCACTTCTCAGCAATGCATGTTAAAAGCCACCTCACATCCAAGCGTCGCAACAGCAGCAGCTGCGGGCGCTCCTGATTTGCATGTTCAGGTGGCTGTGGCTGACGGGGGGGGCCCTGGGGCTGCCCCTTCAGCTGCTCCTGTGGCAGATTCTCCGTGCAATGAGGGAGCGGGCAGAAGTGGAGAGGTCCCTCCAGCCAACAACGCGGCCCTTGAGCGCCTGACACAAACCGTCAGCATGCGCCAACAAGCACCCAATGCAGCAGCATCCGCCCCCCCTGCTGCAGCATACAGAGATCCTCCCGGCGACATCGATTACGATAGCACCAGGGGCGGGTCCAGCATGCATGCGCAGCCTCGAGCAAAGGATGCTGGTGGTTCTTCTGTGCCAGAGGGTGGGGCTACAGCCAACAGGGTATCCAACAGCTGCCCTGCCGCTCTCGCGCCCCTCGCTTTCCAGCCACCCCTTTTCACAGCAGCCGCTCCAGCAGCTGCTGGCACCCCCGTATTGAAGGCGGGCGATGCACCTGCTGCCGCCGCGCATGCGCATCAGCTCGCTAGTCAGTCGTTGCAAGCAGCGAATCCTACTCACATTCTGCAGCAGGCAGCAGCATCTAGCAGACAAGCGCAGGAGCCTTCAAAGCTTGCCTCTGTGCTGTTCCCAGACGTTCCAGCTGTGCCTATTGTGCCGGAGGTGTCGCAGAATCCCCGGAACCCTTTCGAGTCTCCGAGGCTCCCTCCACAGGTCATGACCTCCACGCTGCGGGGCAGCTGGCGAGATGACCCAAGCGTGGATGGCCTGACAGGCGCGCTCACGGGCGCCGCGGTCAGGAAGCCTGCACCGGATGCGCAGTAAGCGCCACTGTATACCCCCCCCCCCCCCCCATAAGCGCCGCTGCATGCTCCGCGGCCACAGTACTGGTGCTGAGATCACAACTGCAGCATGCATGCGTATCCCTGTACCTCATGAGGCCTCACGGAGACGCAGAGGGTGTGCGGGTGATGGCACTGCCTGTGGCGCAGCTGTGGTGGGTGGCAGGTTGTGCCGTCATAGACTTTAGGAACATGCAGTAGAACTGATGCGCGAGAGAGTAGCCTGCAAGCCACCAGTTGAAGGTGGTGGTGGTGAATATCCTCTGTGCTTCTGGTAGGTGGACTCAGGCGTATATAGTGCATGCATGTCCCCTAACGATAGTGTTTCTGCGTGCTTGTCATTCAGGATCAACACAGCTTGGCCGGACTGTTGCAACCTGCATCGCGGTCATGAGGCCCCATGAGGGTAGCTGGCATGTATTTAGGTTGGGAGGGGGGTAGCTTGGGCACAGTGTGAGAAAGTTTACGTTTCAGTCGCCGAACCTTTGGATCTGCGCTGAGGATAGTTTAGTGGGGGTTGCTGCTTGTGTGGGACGGGATGCTGCAGTGCTGCCTCTGCTGTATGCATGCTCCCGTGTGTACATGCTGTGATGTATGAACGGGTTGCCAGGGCTGCTGTGCACTGTTGAGGTATCTGGAACGTGAGTTGATTGTGGCGACGCGCAGGCCGTGTTTGAGGTGTGTAGGTGCATCTGAACTGCAACTCCAGTCCAGCGGAGGTGTACAGCATGCGCATGTACTGTGACAGCATTTGCGATGAAGCTCTCTGTGGCCCGCTGTAAACCAGCGTTGCCGTTACATGTAAGTAGACGCCGTGGCTTGAGCCGGGACAGCAGAGAACAGAGAAGCTAAAAGCCTGAGTAAAGTTGTTCCGATTTCTAGTGCTGCATGATGTACTGGAGGGCAAGGGCTGCATCATCTGCCATGAAAAAGCTGGAGATATGTCCTGAAGGCCTCGTAGCGTTCATGTGCACGTTTGCCGTTGTGTGGCTTGCATCAGTGAAGGGGCGCTTCCCATTGGCGCATGGATATCCGTCCGCAGACACTTCATTTGTAATCGCCGGGGCGAGCGTCCGTGGCTAGAGAGTTGACTCCTCGACAGCACTATCTCAGTCTTCGTTGCTGGAAAGTCTCTGCGCTTTTTGTGAAGTTCGTGCATGGCTCTCGCATATTCTTGTGATGTCTGATTTTTCTTGTCAGAGACCCTCGCCGAAACATGAGCATGCTGGGAACCTCAAACAGGGCTATCGTCCAGGGGAGTTGCAGCGTAGATGTCTGAATGCTGCAGAGATGTGTCGGGTGGTGGGCCGTCACTGTGCATTTTGTAGGACAGGACAAGTGCCAAAACCTGCAGAGCCAGGATGCCAAGGCCAGCTGCCTGGGCTATAATTTTATGCTTCTGAATATCCTCCTCCAACATAGCGAAATCTCCTGCATTCCATGACCATGGGATGTGCAGCGCAACTGCCACATGAGCATTCGGGCAGACACCGGACCGATTGTCCAGAAACAGAATTAGGGCTGGAAATTAATAGTGAGCGCCCGTTCAAACCCAGTTGAACAGCATTTGCATACCTTGTCATTGCCGCGTTAATCGATATTTCCAGGTTTAACTGTTGTTGGTTAATTTTAATGTGTGATTACATCGGCAAGCGCGCCGGAACCTAGAACAGGAAGCTGAACCAAAGATGGCACAAAACAAGGTCACTAGAAAAGGCCAGGAATGCAGAAGGCAAGACTACCTAGGCACAGGGGGGCAACTAATAGCCTACTCAATGCTAATATGAGGGCGTTTATATTTACATTTTAATTCTGTAGAAACAATTCCGTAAAAATCCTTCATGTCAAGACCTTATGCCATGCAGTTCTAGTGCATACCACAGGCCTAACACTGACATGGTGACACTGCATGGTGCCTGGGCTGTTTGAACGCATTTGCTAGTGACCAGGGATCAAATTGATCACCTCGTTTGATGCAGCGCTGTACACTCAGCGAAACAAGAGGTTTTAGACTTCTGTCTACCACGCCAACAGCCACAGACAGTTACCAACAAACACCATAAACAGAAACAAATGAGTTAATTCCTCTTGATTTACGATTCTTAACTTATTCAGTGTGTTATACTCTTATGCTTTGGGAGTTGCCTGACTGTAATTACATGTCTTCGTTCAGGTGTTACTCGCCCCAAAAACTAGTCTTGAGATTAAATTGTAAAATTGCAAATCACAGAAGATTTAATTAACGCGTTAATCAGCCACCTGGTGAATTTAATTTCCAGCCCTAAATAGAAGCTGTTCAATATGCAAATCCATTTGCTGGCCATACCTGTGCAGTCATCAGCGACATGCGCACTAATGTCCTTCTTCCAGTGCTTGTCAAAGGACAATGTGAAGAGTGCAGAGGCGGTGAGCGCCACCATCACAAACATGAGTAACTGGTAAAGCTTGGAGCCCCCTACCGATATTCCACATGATGCGCAGCACCCACTCATGATTCCCGCCATTGCCGTTGCAAGAACGAAAACCCCAAGACCCCCCAGAAGGTATATCACCCACGGGCACCTGCACAAAAGAAGCACAAGCACTGAGCAGTGCACGCATGCTCGCAGCCTCATAAGGTCTCGCATGTGATCAATGGGAAGGTACTCGGTACCTTTCTGAGCGGCACCGCACCCCCTGTGAGCAGCTGTTCCGAAACTTGTATTTCCCCCCCAAAACACACATCTGTATCCCCCCCCCACACACACACACACACACACACACACACACACACACACACACACACACAC
>JAUMHD010007211.1:0-75160 GCA_032359135.1 Ulvella scutata
TGTTGGACTGCATCATTTGACCCTGTGTTTGCCTGTAACAGCATGCGCTGTTCTCTGCAGCCTTTGTGTCTGCCTCCTAGGTCCGGGGTGGATGTCCTTGTCGCATCCCTTCGGGGGTGCTGAGGCCGAAGCCCTTCTTGGGTACGGCGTGGTTGCCAAATAGTTTTTTGTTTACTGCAAACATACATCGCCAATAGCATTAATATCGGGTCATGCACATCCTTAGACCGATGCGCGTTCAAGATAAGGCCCAATTCCAACATCTGTGCTAATTAATAGGCACAGATTCACTGCAGGGGCATATATGCTTGTGTGTAGGTGGCAGCTGTATCAGGTCCTGCTTCCACTATAGTTTTTGAGTTTCCCCCATCAAGTTCTTGTCACCGCAGGTGGGTTCGCTTGTGTGTTGCGTTTCGTTCATAGCTCGCTTCCAATGCACATCCTCTGCTGCTCCAGTGTTCTCCGGTCCTATCGATGTATCTTGCTTGTATCAATTATGCAGTCTGCCAGCTGTTTCAGACCTGTAAATGCTGTTAAAATATTGCTGTTTTGAACGATTATTGTCTACAGCCAACTGCATTTCATGCAACGCTTCTGTAATTCAACGTTGAACAGGCTTTCCCCACTTGTACTCAGCAGCTCGCATCTGGTGCAGACCGGCGGTGCACAGAAACGCCATTCTGGGCATAGATGCCTCTGTCCAAGTCCCGGTCACGGGGCCGCACATGCATTGTATCTATCTGTCAGTTACACGCACTACAGTCTGTCTGAAGGAACTATCTGTGAAACAAAAGAAGACGAGCAACCTTCAGTGGTTGGAACATAACAATGATTCAGCATCCTAGTTGTGACATTTGTTCACATCTTGTCGGGAATCGTGCTGTACCCAAGAAGATCATGAACTGGTATGAGAACCCCCAGAAGGGTGGATGTCCAACAATGACCAATCCCATTCATGGCTTGCAAGCCATGACAGTTGCAGTCAACACAATGATGACAAGGCTCACGACTGATGTTTCTCACAGTTTCTCTTAGCAACTTGCTCAGGATTCATATGCTGAGTTGCCTGCGTTCCGATTGTTTCGATATGGTCCCGATGAAAAACAATCCCGGGATAATTGGTTCAACAGCCGCCCGGAACCTGCAGAATATTCCGGATGTTGTCAGACTGTGAATTTCATTCAAGACCGAAGCACCTGGTGACTCTGCACTCGCGAATACCGTCTGCAAAACAGAACATAAGGCTTGAATTGACAACGAATTGCAGTGGTACTGTTGGTGTCACAACACATGACCCTCTTCGAAACTGACTAGGGCGGGCACTTGAGTTCGATTCACACCCCCGGCATTGAGTGATCTAACTGCTTCTCTCGGAATGTTACATTTTCTTTGTCCTTCATTCGGCTGTAGAAATGAAGGAGTGAGTGGCACTGGTGGCCGTTCTCCACTGCTCGGAAGCAGACGCAGTTGGCCGAGGCGTTCTGGTGGGTGCCGGCAATTATGTCACTCGCAGAGAGATGATATGGCAGCTGCTATCCGCTCAAGGTGTGTATTGGAGACGTGACGTGCATTGCTTTCTGTAGGCTCCTGAAAAGCGCAAACATGTTCTTCAGGAGCACACAAACCGCTCGTGAAAGACTGGCCAGTGCACAATAACAATTGACAGCTCTCCGTTCTTGACATCACCTTGGGGTCACTACGAGTGCGCTGTAAAGCTATGAAAGTAGGGCATGATAACTGAGGATGGAGCGGCAAACGACTTGGGCATTCGTATATATATATATATATATATATATATATTGCCGACGCCGCTGGTCAGTGCCGCACCAGACAGAACCTTTTCCAGGCCCTTCGCCTGACACTCGCAGCTTGGAACATGCCATCGAGGAGACGTCATTATTGTGTTGTAAGTGCCGTGTTGGGAAAATTGAAGACTATGCCAAGTTTTGTTCTGAATGAACGGTAGATATCGATCCCGATGGACGTGTACTTGCACTGATTGTTAGCACAAGTGATGAAAGCTCGATCCAGATCTGGTGACCTTGCAAGCACATACACTCTCGCAGACCTGGACACCACGATTTCAGCCAACAAATTTATTCAAGGTTTTTCACGTTCGTTGGGTCGGAATGCCCTGTCAGAAGGGTTTACAGGTGGCAGTGTCACCGTGCAGACGCATGAAGGCGGGAACCAATCTACACCCTGTTAACAGACAAACGTTCATCAACGGGAACGATAAAGCAGGAAAAAGACGAGCAGTGTGTGATGTAGTGTATATCAGGGCATAGGTGTCGAGCAACCCGTTTTTCACATGCAGCTCGAGCCGCAAAGATGATGTCGGCGGTCACGTTGGTGATGACGGCGCGGATGGCTGCAACATACAACCATTGTTTGAGGTCGGACACGCAACCACAGCCACAAAGAGCCAAGATGCAGCTGCCTTTAGTGGTTTCAGCTTCACTGCGATGCATACAATGCGACAATTAGAGACCTTGAGCCTGCGCAACGTGGCATTGAACTGCACGGAGGCTTTAGTCAGTGGTTGTCTGTTGCTGGGTGCACTACAATCTGAAACAAGCTTGGGAATCTCTGAGAGGCTACTATATATAGTGTCTTGTACATCCAATGCGGGGTACCTGTGGTGTGCATCCCTTGTCACTCTACCCTCAGCTGACCCCACCAGTGTACATGTGGTTGTCGTATCATGGTGTGAAGCTGATCGTCACTCGCTCATGCCGAAAATCTTGTTCTGCTTCGAAGTGAAAATTTCTGTAAATGATTGTGCGCCACGAGCGCTTCGACACTCGATTGAGCGTTGGTTGCAAGCTGCAGTTGAGGCGTGTATCGATGTCACCACCTTTTCGTTACAGTTCAGCACCTGGTCATTTCTGTGTGCGTATGACTTTGAACCACCGTACGAGTGAAGTAACCGTAGACTGTCATGAAAGCTGTCATACTCAGTCGTGTTTTCTGGGGGCTTCAGTGTGGCTAAGATCAGGCGTCCGGCGCACCTGTGAGGAGATGGAAATCAACGATACTATAGATTTACAATATGTGGCGTTTCTTTTATTCTGGTTCCTTTTGGTTATTATCCCATTAAATAGGTTCTTGCCCTTTCACTACCTTTCCGGTTTGCAATCAGATTGGAGATATCTGAAACACGCTTTCGCTTGATAGTCTCTCTGCTCATGCAGGATTGCACAGAAACACTTTTCTGCTGTCCGACCCTACAGGTCAGATGGCCTCACTCTGGCACTTGCAGGCATCCGGGATATGAACGTCCTGCTCTCAAACTTTTCGTTTGCTGTATGTGTACGAGGGCTGTGCCAGGTGATGGAAGCTGCTCAGGCTGATCCAGATCTGGTCTTCAAGCTGCAGGTGCGTGCCTCGAACATTCCCTGCAACGTCAGCACAGTCGTTCCCCGCCCGCCCGCACGCTTAAGTGAGCCTCTGTTGCAACTTGTTTCTGAGTTATGCCTGTAACTTTACACACTTGTTTCTGGCCTTGCATCTCCACCGACTCTGTGCTGCGCCCTTCTTTGCTTACCCATACACATCCTGCTGCACCTGTTGTGTCCCCTCGTCACCGCCTGCGTAGTGGTGGCCCTCCCCGCTGCCAGCTCCTCTCGCACTGGGATTGCACTTTTGGACGGGGGGCTGCCCAAGGCGGCTGCCCCTCCTCCCCTGCTCTTTAGAGTGCTGCGGCCCATTCCCTTTGGGGTTGGCGTGATGGTTGACCCTTTTTTTTGTGGTCCAGATGTTCCCCAGTCATCGCAACACATGAGACAGAAGCTGAGGTAGCCGAAGAGCGCATCATCAATTCAATAGAGTCTGCTGTGCAGGCGCTGGGCATGCTTGCTGCCATCACAAGAGTCATCATCACACAGGGGCTTCTGACCACCAAGTCCGGGAGGTACAGCAGCCCTAGCGACACAGTCGAGGCTACAGCCACCCAGCAGCTACATCAGGGTCCTGTTGCCGACATGCCTGCGCCAGATCTGTCCACAACAAAGTCAGCAGTCATGTTCGACCGCATAGACTCGAATGCAGCAGATAGCTTCCCGAAGCGTGCGGCTGTGAAAGACATCTCATGCACCACCATCAATGTCAGTGATTCCCACCTCACAACGCTTCTACCGTTCAACAGCCACCCCTTTGCAACAAAGGTTGTACAGAGTGTGCTTCCCCGCTCTGCCACACGTGCTGCCGTCTGCCCCTGGAGGCCGTCAAACATGCGTTGCAGCATCTTGTTACCAAACCTCTGCATTCCCAGAGACCCTGATGACCCTTGGATATTACCATTAGAGACATGTGCATGCTCATATAAGAGGCTGGCGGTGCAGGTCTTGGCCTTTCTGTGGATGAGGGAGACAGCTGCAGTGGCAAGCAGGAGCAGGCGGGGCCGGTGGAATACGAAATCTGCGGTGAAGATGAGCAAGTGCTGAAGGAGAACATGGAGCAGCTCAACGTGTCTGCTGGATGCATGCTGGTCCTCTGTATATCTACATGCCTGCTGGCGGAAGCCACTGAGCTGCCTGCAGTGGTGCTGCATCTGGAGTCCCTGGAAGAACTTGTCGAGCATGCCCCATCTTTGCTCAGCCTCTGCGTGGACTTCAGTGAACAGGTGTGGTTCACAAAGCATGAGGAGGTCACGTGAGCGTGCACGTCCTCTCTACTACAGCCTGCAAGCACTGCTTGCTTCTATCTGACAAGCAGAACTTGCAGGAGCTGTCTGAAGGAGACGCTTTATTGCATGGCAGCAGGCTTGAACTGTTGACCTGACGATGGCAACATGGGTGCAGGTGGCAATGACAATAGCACTGGCCTCGGCTCGGAACAGCTTCAGAGAGGTTGTGGAGACGTCAGGGAGGGACATCACCTGCCTGATGGACGGCCTGTCTGTCAGTGACGGCATGGGGAAGTTCCTTGAGGTCTGGGCAGTGGTGCAGTGTGGAATCATCGCCACCATGCTGTCGCAGCTGCTTCTGCAAACTGATGTGCTAGCCACCCCCATGAGAGAGGTGTTGCGGATCATTGCCACTGACCTGATGTGACAGTTGGTGCAGTGCTTGCGCTAGTCTGGCTCGTGATGGTGGCAGGCACTTCAGAGCTCGCCACTTGAAGTCAGCTCACACCTTAGAAGTACGCAGCTTTGGTCGCCAGTGCCGGTGTATGTCGCTGCGCTGCTTTTTGGGGTTCCAATGTACGTGTAGTATAGCGGTTTGTGATGAAGGGGCTCTTGTAGATGTGTGTAGTAGAGTAGTGTAGCAGGGGAATTTTGATTGCGTTACACATCAGTTTTCTCTGATGTGTAGTGCAGGTTTCGCAATGTGGCTCTGATGGACATTGTAGGGTTTCAGGGGGCAGCTGTGTGCTGAAGGACCGACCTCAAAATATGCCAATAGTTACCCTGCAGTATCGTTCCCGGGGGTTCGTAAGTATATGTGCACAATGCTTTCGCGGGGGCCAATGCAGGTGTTGGGTGTCGTGTACCGACTCTGCAGTCCAGTGGAACTGTTGTTACAAAGCGTTTCCGGTGCAAATGTTGCAAGCTCGTGTGCATGGGATGCATGTCTGGTGTACCTGGTTCTGTACGATGCTTTATAGTTGGAAGCTGTGTCAGAGCTGTAGTGATGCATGCAAGGTGTTCCAGCTCTACTGTGGTGAGCTCGGAGGCATGAACCTGATCTCATGTTTGAAACATCTGACGTGTGTACATGTGTTGACTTCACTCCGGTGCACCGTATCTCTTCTTCTCCTTGTCTGGTCATGCCTGTTGCAACACAAACACTGCAAGACGTTGGCAGTTGACATTGCGTGTGATCATCTGCACACGTCTGTCGGTATAGGAGATTTGATGCTGTTCACTGCTTCACCACTGCCGTCGTCGTTGTATCTTCCGACCAAGAATCACTGGTGTCGGGGCGTTGTTTCGCCAGCCTCCAGAAGCGTCCAGTCGCCATGGACACAGCACAAAACACGTTGAAGTTCATAGAATGGTTTCAGAAGAATCACCAGGCGGCTTATGCGCATTGGAAGAAGACGGTCCAGGCTGCAACATCGACGTTCGCGCTTCATCTGGTCTTCTTCGGGCGCACCAGGCAACCAAGCTGTCAGAATCTTGTTATTGTTTGTTTACCGCTTTGTTGTCGCACAGCGGGCTGCGTATGACGAGCGACATGCTCGTTCAGCAAGAATTGACTCGAGTCCGCTTTGTTGTGTGCAGGCTTATCCTTAACAAGCAAGCAGGTGAATCAGACGAAGCATTCCAGCGCAGACTGAAAACGAATGGGGCTGGCCAGTTTCAAGCGGCCATGTGGCAGGTACACGATGCCATGACCAAGACAGCAGTGTGGTCTGAACTGAACGAGAGTCAGCGGAAACTGGCAATGCAGGTGTGTCTGCACCCCTACCAATGAATAATATTACAGTACAGTTTGACAGTAGGCCAGTCAATCTGCAACACACATGCTGTTGCTTGTCAGCACTCAGCATGGGGTTTCTGCAGGCGTCGCAACTGTTCCTGTTGCGCTCCTGCCGAAACAAGGGCCTCACAATTGTGAGCTTAGAAGGCGTAGAGGTTGTGGATAAGCGCTTGCGGCAGCTGTACAGAGCGCTGTCCACCTCACTAGAGTTGGAGCATTGGAAGTTTGAGCCTGCAATTAAGGATGCTATTGCTGGCAGTGACCAGAGCTTCGCACGGCTGTGCCAAGCTGCCGAAGGGCTCGCTTCACTGGTGCTGTCCTCGCAGCAATTCCCATGTGACACGAGCTTGTGTACATAAGCCAGCATCCCCTCAGCTGTGGTGGTGTGTGCAGGACAGTGCAAGCGCAGATAATGCTGACCCTGTTCACATTCTGAGCCTATTTGAGTCATTCACTGCTGCTATCATCACGTTCCTGTCAGATAAGAACAGTGAAGCAAGTGCGCTTCCCCCCTGTTCACTTGCACAGCTGAGTACAGAGCGCTGCTGACGTACATGGATTTAGCGCAGTGAGGCAGATATCTGCCGCCATGATTTACAGAGGAATCAGGGTAGTCTTCATGCAGCAATGGATTCGCAAGTGGATGTGGCGGTGCACACGCTGGTGCAGCTGGCGCCACCCTCGCTGTACTATCATGTCAGATTGGTGGAGCTGTTGCTGTGGGAGCCATGGGCGGCCCCTTCCGATGCACAGTTCGCAATGCTTCTGATGGTGTGCTGCCCTTGCCCATGAGCAGCGGTGTCTAGAAATCGGCGGCAAAAGCTGTTGCGTGGCAGTTGTGACACTTCCGGCCTGTTATAATTTTCTTGCAAGCAACTTCTGGTCTGTGTCCAGAAAAACGCTTCATGTCACAGATTGTGCCTCGCTTGTAGCTGATAGATTGAGATGCTGTGTGCTTGTGGACCGGTTTCGCGCATACTAATTTACGCAGGAGGGCAAGGACTTCACGCAGTCCGTGTGTTTGTGTGTGCAGTCGTCAGTGGTGATTGCACTGTACACTATCAATACAGCACACTTCAATATGGACTCTCACTTGTTCCTGGGAATCATGGCAAGCCATGGCTTCAATGTGCAAGAGTTCCAACCTCGCGACAGCAAAGCCGGCCTGCCACCTCCCTTTGGAACAGGGCCGCCTCTTGGTCAAGGGTTACAAAGCGAGGCAACGAGTGGCGGCACTGCCAACAAGGAGCCTGCACCAGTGATGCATACGCCTCCAGTGTCTGTTGCAAAATATCTTGGCAAACTTGAGAAGACTGGAATGGCGATTGTTCAGGCCCATGGGTTGCCACATAGTTTTTCAAAACTGTATCCATACGCTTTGCAGGAACCCGATGATTTATTCTTGCATGACGTGCCAGAGTTGCTGGAACAATACAAGAACATCGCAATCAAGTACGAGGCTCTTAAAGCCGGGTTGGCAAGTAGCGCAGAAAGTTCGAAGCGGTAGTGTGCTCTGTTTTAGGGTAATTTAATCATGCACAGTCAGCCTCTGGATCCAGACAGCTGCAAGCATCATGCAAGAAACCATAACAGAGCCAAGTGCAGCAAGATACGCTAGTTGCCCATTATCAAGCTGTGTCCGTCTTGTTCTTTCCTTTGATGCATCAAGTGACCACACAGGAGAAATACTTATCAGGGTGACTCATGTGAAAGGCATGATCATCAATTACATGTGAACCACAATACCCGACTGCCATAATACATGATTGCCTGTTCAAGCTGCGAATGATTCGTATCTGAACGTGACACACGAGACAGCTGCTTTGGGAAGCTGCAGATGCTGTTGGGCAGTGGAGACATTCCAGAACACTGATACTGTTTCAGTGATACTTGAGGGGGGGGCTCAGGGAGGCATCTGTGGCATCCTATCAAGAGATACCTCTTCATGTGTGGCACGCCGACCAGGTTCGCTGCGCCCTTGCAGTTGAGACGTAACACTGTTGTAATCTAGAGGTGACAAAAACACCATGTCTTGTACACGCTGGCCCTTTGATTTCTGTTGCAGCCGGTTGACTGCCGTGAGGTCGTCACTGCGCCTCTGCTGCCTTGCAGCGCCAAATCGCCCAGACAAGCTGCACACATCACTGCCATCAGATGTGAAGCCTCTCAAAAATTGGCCTGCCAACCAACCCCAACAAATGTGAGCTCCTCTTCAGCAGCAGATGATTTCTATCTCACCTTGCACCCAACTTGCCCAAGAAGGAGGGCTGAGGCCTGATCAGATTGTTCGGCACACTTGTCAGATGATCCATTGTCGTGTTTCTGTCAATGCCACGTGATGAGCCTCCAAAAGAGCTATGGGAGCTTTGTATCTGAGATCCCCATCTTGAGATTGTGCCAGGTTGGTGTCTTTGGCTTGCACTGGTGAGATGTTGCTCTGGTGAGCAGGGCTCTGACTGCACAGGCAGGGTGTTGCATCCGCCGCTGTATGAGTGGGCGCGTGGCCGACCGTACCTCCCTGCAGGTGTTCCAATCCCTGCTAAGCCTGGAAACACTGTGTTTTGCAATGGAAAAGAGGGGAAGGAAGACGTGGAGAGCCGGATGAGGCACTTAAGCACTCATACCAACACTGTGGGCCAGCCCCGATCTGGAGGAGAGCGCGCCCTGTTGCGACCGCTCCTCAAAGTCTTCCTCATTGTCAGAGTATTCTTCCTGTAGTGCGTTCTGGACCTCCTGCTCGTCGTCTTGGTTCGTTGTCGTCATCCTGAATAAAGGAATCAATTGATCACAGAATTGACTGAAACAAACTTCAGGGCAGGCTGCTCACTATCCATAAGGCTACTATCAATAAAGGGGAGTGCATAGACGTGATGATGCAGCTAAAGGCTCTGTGCCGTGCACTGCTGATCGATGCTGTTCTGTGCTGCACCTGCCTTTGAATCAGAACACAGCGGCATCGGCCTTCCATGGACGTCCTATAGAAAGGCTATTCAGCACAGACACATGCTTAAGGAGATATGGTCTGTACATATTCTTAGGAGCCTTGCACTTGCAGTAACAGTGTGCCTACCCTGGAATGTTGAATCCGTGCTGCTGAAGAATTTCGAGAAGGCTTTGCACTTCATCATTGAGGTAGTCTAAGGCCTCAGCATCATCCTCGTCGAGTGATCCTTCTACTTCAAGTTTTCTTTGCAGTTCCTGTTGCTTCGGCTGCACCCTCTTCAGCTTGGCAAAGGTCTCCACTGACTCGTCCACTGTTGGACTGTCACTGTCATCATCTAGGTTTCCAGGCTGCACACAATAGGTACTTATGAGACCATCCATGCATACGTAATTACCTATTCATCTTTGCGAAGCAGCCTGGGTAGTAACCACCTAAGAGAGGGCACACACCTTCGAAACGCTGGTTTCAGCTGCTGCCATGCGCTTCAAATCAGCATTCACCTCCTCTAGCTCCATGTTTTTCTCCTGAAGCTGCCTGCGCAATCGCTGGATTTCAGACTGCACCTCGGATGGTACTTTTGCGTCAGCCCTCTCCATTTTGCTCTCTGTCTTGGCCTGAATAACAACACCGAACATCAGTGCGGCACCCCACAGAACAGCCCTGATCGCACTGTTGCCCCAAATCAATCTGATTAGTCTACAGTCGGGTGCAGGGAACGCACCAGTTTTTGCTTTGCCACCTCCAACTCTGCAAACTTTTTGCGGTACTCCTCGAGCTCCTTGATCTCTTCTGGAGACAGAGCCGGCGCTTCCTGAGTAGGACGCAACTCTGTCTCAAGCTTACGCTTCTCCTCCTCCACACGCTGGCGAATTCTCTCTTCCATCATAGCCATCATGACCGGATCTATCCTGATTTTGTTCCCCGCAGCCTTCGCATTCTTTTTCGCATTGACCACAACCTACAACGACGGTCCCGCCATCAGAATGACCACTTCCAGCATGTGCAGACAATGAAATACCGCCAGCATACCTTTGTCATGGACTCTGCAAATTTGCAGGTGGAGAGTGTCTCAGAGCTCTTGTCAGGCTCTCCCCAAGCACATGCTATAAGAGCAGTCTTGCAGTTACCTCCTAGCGAATCCTGAAGGAAGCGAGTGAGCTTAGACTCACGAAAGGAAGGCTTTTCGTTCCTGCCCAAGGACATGACCACCCTCTGTAGGGTCAGTAACGACTGGTTGATTGCATCACCCTCCTGGTGTATCTTCTTGCCCTGGTCCCCCATTTTACCTCTTCTCTCTGAGCCAGCCAAATCAACAAGGTTTAGCTTGGTTGCAAACGATCCAGCAGATGTTGTTGTCTGTAACCACACTGTCAGAATGGTGTGTGACCTAGATGAACGAGCGTTGATGCCATTGTCTGCTTGCTGCCGCACATCCTGCCCACGTTCAATCAACCTTTCCACATCCTGCATCAGGCAAAGAAGAGTAAGATTCCACGTTGTCGTGCAGAGACACTGGGCCATCCTTGTACATGCCAACGGGTACCCACTTGCAACGACTCCACTGCTGTAGGCATTATGTTCTTCAATCTTGCAACACCATCCTTCGAGACAGTCACATCTCCTTCAACGTTTGCAGGCGTTCCAGGAGCTCTAAGCAGATCATAGATCTTGTCAAGGTAAACCTCGATGTATGAAAGCTGCATTTTCCACGAGGTGTATTTGTCCGATTTCCCAAGCGCTTGAAAGATCTGAGACATTGCCCGTGGCATACATCCTTGCTCAGATTCTGACATGTGCTTCAACTTCGTGCCTGGTCCGAGCATTGTGAATGTCTTGCCTGCAAGCTCAAGAATGGATGCACACAAGGTACCTGTGTCACTGAACGCAAATACAAACCAGAGGACCGGCGAAAAGCGTTACATGATACTGTGATGGGCATGAACCACAGAATCGGAGTGTACAGGTGGTCTTGGAGCACACCCGCACCAGTCTGCCCATACGCGAGCAGAGTTCCATTGTACCCGTCGAGTACAGCATCGACAACCTGTCTAGCAACAGAGTCATACACAGTCTGGTTATCTACAGCAAGCATCGCGTTGTTGTACTGAAAGTGGAACATCTCTCCATCGCCTGGTTTCGTCAGAACGATCATCCCCGGCGGAACTATAGTGACATACTCAGAGTTGTCCGCTTTAGGAGGACGCATTCGCAAAGCTACGTGCACATGCGACATTGTTGCCGATACAAATTCTCTGCACTCAACACCAAACAACCACAGCTGTGGCTACCGCCTGCGTGTTACTACTGGTGGCGAACTAACACACTCTTTGCATTTGAGCAGAGTTGCGGTAGCTGTGGTTCGGTGGGTCCGTTGGTGGTCGCAATCCTTCATCCACCGCGTGTGACGCGTGGACATGTCCATGTTGACAAACAGTTGTGTGCTGACCTCCATGGAGCTTCAGTCATTTATCATGAACGATCGCATCATCAAGGTGTAGATTTACGAGAGGCTCCGCAACCGTCTCCAAGGTGTGACGTAAATGGTTTGAACTGGATCAGCTCAGTTCATGATGGTCGCACGCTGCTTAGATGTGCAAGTGAAATCTATCTCACACGTATCTGCGAATATCATGGTTAAGCTCAGGTTTCCACATGTTGATGCCTTGCAGCACTACTTCCTTGGTTCGAGACCTTACAGCACCAGCCCCATACAGAGACACCGATCAACCAGCATATAATAAACTGTGTGCAGTCATTCAGGAAAACATCATTCTTTCTTGCTCACCACAGCACGCATGCAAGGCCTCTACAACGCCCCCAACTCCATGTCTTCCCTAAACAGCAGCTTTCTACTTCAAAGTACGACTGGAATGCTTGGCGTTCACATATCAACACTGTTCGTTGAAGCTGCAAATTCAGCTGGAACTCCAAAACCCAGGCTGTTGAACTCGATGCGAAGCTTGGTAAAGGCCATCAACAGTTTTTCAGATTTGGTGTCAATTTTTTGAAACATCATGTCTCGAGGTTGCTTCACAGGCCTCTTCTCTGCTTCATTCCTCAACCCTCCAGACAGAGCTGTTAGCATGTCCCTGCACCATCAAAATCCAGTGGGTCGTCAACACAGAATTATTTCATAGCAACAACAGCACACCCACTCTTCACTACACGCCCCTGATACCCCGTGATCTACCGCATCATGTGGAGTACCTGACAAAAGGGCCCGTTGAAGCCCAGACTGCAAAGTTGTGGTGAGCAGAAATTGTCAGTCTGGAGGTTGCGTATGTCTCGGGTAGAACATGAGCTTCCAGGCGTAGGCAGCGACCTCTGAGCTGGAAGGTTGTCACCACACTAGACGGGAGCTGTGCAGAAACAGTCACTGTGATATCTGACGACAGCCCCTGAGGAACGAGGGCACTCAGACGAGTCTTTGTTGGAGTGAGGATGTAGGTTACTGTACGGGAAGCCCAGGTCTCCTCAACATCTGTAAGAGCTTCAATGTTGCAGTCTGTTACCCCGAGCAGAGTGCTTGCGCATGCTGCCAATGACTTCTCGGAAGCCAGGGCCTCCATTGTGTTCTGGTGTGGCGCATCATAGGTCGCTGACCATGTCGTGGACAGCATGCCTTCCTGCAAAACAATTCTGGTATGAAGATGTAGCACAGCCGTGACTGTTTGCGACCTCGAACCGATGCCATTAAGTAAGAAAAACAGAATATGCAGAGACAAGGACAGAACAACCGTACATGAATAGTAAAGACACATACATCACGAGAGCACACCATTGCATCTACTACAGACCCAGGCACGGGAGGGCGCTCTTCTACAGGAATCTGCGGCCTGCCCCAAAACACCCACATCTTGCTGTCCTCCTCAAAAGTTTCAAAAGATTGTTGAAGCGGCCTCTTCGGGTAGCCACCTTCAGGCTGCACTGGAATGTCCTTCACAACACCATCTCCATCGAATGCCCATGCATGGTATGGGCAGCGCACACATGTTTTGCCATCAACTTCGTCTATCCAACCACTAGCAAGTTGTGCACCACGATGAGTGCAAGTGCTTGAAATTGTGTTGATTTTCCCATCATCACCTGCAGCCGTATCGAACGTTCAAATGTAGCCTCAAAGACGAGAGACTGCCTGGAGATGACAACGTGTCATTTTCCTCACTGAAGTTTCAGTGCACTTGATCGATGGGCAGAGGACACCTTGTCCACTGGAGCCACGGAAATGTACATGAACGTACGAAGGCATGCAGAAGAGAACCGCACTCTTCCAGTAAGCAACACGTGTTCCCAATACATACGCATCGTAGATCTTTCCAGTCTGAATGCCGTTCCAGGGAACCGTTCCAATGCAATAGTACATTCCTTCAAGATAACATTGCTTTGCAGCTTCTTCCTGTACTGCTCCACCTAAATCAGAGAGGTTCCATTGCCCTGGTGCGAGGTCAGGGCGTGCAGCGCAGTCTGGAACGAAAGGGCTGGGTTCTTGTGTGGTACTGCCGCTACCAGACGCTGAAGCACCAGCTGTCCTAGGGTCTATCTTGCCAACTTCTCGTGCATCTGTTGGGGCTTCAAGAGTAGCTGTGATAGCTGACTTGTTGCTCTGCAGGTCTGCAACACAGGAGTGCGGCACTGATTCTGGTTCCTCAGGGCACTCATTGAATCAGTTGCAGGGAAAGCATGGCAGTAGGATGATTTCTAGCGCACCAGCTGGTAGGTTTGCGAGCTGTGATTTGAGATCTGTCACTGCCACAGGTAGCTGTGATTTCAGAGCAGTGAAGTTCACTGGGATGAGCGCTTTTGGTAGGGCTGCCAAGAAGGACCCAAGGGTACGTTTAGATGTCAGTGTTGCCTGCCGCAATCCAAAGCACTCTGAGGCGTACAGCACAGCTAAGACACAGACTCCAATTACATGGTCCACAACGAATTGAGGAGGATACGCTGCTTTGGCCATGGACCATACGTTCGATGTCTGAGCAGACATACCCCAAATCTGCAAATGCAACAGCTGGTGATTGACATCATTGGTATGTCTGTCTTCAGGGACCACAAATTTCGGGAGGGCACACCGTGGTCAGAGCCCCATAACTCTCAAACAAGCCTCCGGATACCACTCCTAACAAGAAGCAACGGACGAGAGCATCAAAGTATGGGGTGTTTTCGGGCTTCGATGGCGCCGTGCTGCACTGGGCAGGAGCAGAGCCCCTGTTCACATTTGAAACATATTTGTCTGGCATTTGGGGGGGGACAGATCGTGGTGGGAGCGGCAAGAGGCACTGCCTGTTTGAGCGCCTGCAGTACAAACAGCATTTGCAGCATTATAGGCAAAGCATCGGATCATCTGCATCCTGTGAATCGGATTCGAGAAGTGTCGGTTTAAATACGCAACTGCACCGCACTCACCTGCCCGCGGAGCGCTGGACGTGGCCCTGAAAAAAAAACCACATTGCCGCCTTCCCGATCAGTATTAATTTGACAGATGCTTGGGCGTGAGAGCATCTATGTCTCCACGAGATCGGGCACGGACTTACTTCTGTCGCCTGTGGTTGGCAACACTTGACCACGATAATCCTGTGTACTGAAGAAAACAGGACGCGTCGACAGAAGAATAAGTTTGTGCAATGTAGAAAAATGTACACTGTGTGCATAGCAGGAACGAGTGCTGTCGGCGGTCTCAGCAAGCTGTCGTAATGTGGCGCTTCCTTGCATTCGCCACTCGACAATGGAGCATTCACAGCAACAGCTCGAGAGGTACATGAAATTTAATTGGATCTAAATGTTTACTCTATTCATTCACAGCAAACATCCTAGGTCTTCTCGTGTCTGGAAAGTCAAAACCCTCCATGGTGATGTCATACAAGGCAGTGCCCTTGAGTCGACAGGCCACGCGACAGCACGCAGATCACGCACCGCGCATGTATAGCCTCAGACATAGTAGCCGAGAATGCACTCGACCTGGTCGTCCTGCTTGCGGATGCGGAAGCCATCTCGGCTTCTATCGGTACGGAACACTAGAGCCAGACAGGGACACTCTCCTGAAGGGTTAAACGTCGACAACTTCGAGCACAGAACGTAATAATGTTCGCAGGGGCAGTAATCCGTTCAAGAGGTGGACAGGCTGCCCTTTTAGCTGGCGTACAAACACTGTTGGTTTGGAACAACTTATGCCAGCCCAAAGTTCGTGAATTTCAAGCAACCTGAGTGTCGCAAGTATAAGATTTAAGAATCAGGCTCTTTGTCATTTAGAAGGTCATGCGAAGAGACGAGGGTTCCAATTCAGATGGCCTTCGAATGCGGTCAAAACCACAAGTCTGAAACGTGTCAGAAAAGTTTATATGTAACCGCCCTGTAGGGCTGTAAATGACCCGATATTCGATCAATCGGCGATATATCGGACCGATATAATGAATAATATCGGGTCATGTACATGTACAGCCCTGTACTTCTGAGGGTCCAATTCCTGCACCAGTAGAATCGAACGCACCTGCAAATTCGCTGACCAGTCTCTTGGGTACCTGTGGCATGCAGCTGTGCAGATGCTTTGTAGCTACTGCAGTACCAACATCTGTTGTCTGCAACCCACTTGCATTGTTTAAGATCGCTGCAACAGCAGCCCCCCACCCCCGCTAACTGAACACAGCTGTCTGAAGCTTGCCTATTGCTCAGGTTGCCACAGTGATCGGTTAACTCTTGTTTTGCTGCCAGAAAGGCCCTGCAGCATAGCGGGGGCGTGTTTCTCTGGCATAATGCTGACATGCAGATCTAATGCTGGTCTTGGATGCTCTGGAACGCGGTTGCTGGTATTAACACCACTTGTGTAGGTTCTCTCTTGGGCTGCCCTGATCCGAAGGACTTGTATCCCAATGTGTATCCCAATCCGTTCCGTCTGATGTGCATGTCCTTGTGGCTTGTGAGGTGGACTGTTGGACGCTTTTCATTCTACGTGATGTCTATGTCCCCTGGGTCCTCGACTAATCTGCATTATTGCAGAGTCGTTCTGATGGTGTCTGTGCTGCAGCAGATTCCCTCATTGCTACGCACATCCTGTTAACTGGTCCTGATGTTGCTGAATTCACCGTCTCTGTTGGCAACAAAAAGCTCATTGGAAACCATGCCATAGCCGTGAAGGGCTTTGGCCAGGACCCCCTAAGGCGCGTCGGGGCGGGACAATTACATACACCCACGAGACACACGTGATCAGACAGGCAAATACAAAGGCTGCAGAGAACGCCGCACAATGACGCGCAAACACAGGGGCACCAACGGGAACTGCATTGTCAGCAACAACAGTACCAATCACAAGGATATACGCAGCAATGACAGTGTACGCTGCAACGCGAACATCAGCATCACAATCCCCCAGGAACAAAGATGGATCAAGAACCAATACTTATACACACAGGGTCAAGACGATCCATCTCGTGTGCCGCAAAGAGATCATGCTGCGCACGCCCGCCAGAGGGAACCAGACGAAGTAAGCCATCCCAGAGGTTGGAAACTGTGTTGCCTGCAAGAGTGTGTGTCGCTCTCTGCAGACATGGTCACATTACCACCCTGTTCACGTGTGGCCCATGGCTGCCTGTCTTGGTTCAACCCCTTTGGAGTTACTGAGGTCAAAGCCCTTCTTGACTATATTGTGGTTACCGAATAGCTCTTTTTGGAGGCAACCCCAAACGTATCCATGTGGCGGATCCAGCTGTTCTGGTTCGAATCTTGGTGGCCATGGCCACCCCTCGCTTTTCCGTGAGCGGCTGCGCAGGCACAGCTTTGGAGGTCCTGTTTTTCCCCCTAGAATTTCATGGGGTTTCCTTGAACTTGTCATGAACTGCCTCCATATGTATACGAGGCCAGATCTGGCCAAATCTCATATATGATCATCTGTAGCGAGGGAGTATTCCCCAAATATCCGTGATTCATGTAACATGTATGTTTACCTTGACTTCCCTCTCTTCACTTGACCTGGCAATTGTCATGCCTGGCATGCCTAAACATGTGTGTGTTCCTGTCGACGTCCGCTGTCCCCCTTGACTCACATAAGGATATGATGGTGCAGCAGAGCACATCAACATCTGATGATAGACCAAGTTCAGACCGACAGTTGCGGCTTCACTGCCGATTCCATCAAAGAATCGGGCCAACTTTTTCGGTTTCGACTCACCAATTCAATTCAGAGGCGTATCCTCTCATGCAAGACGGAAAAGACACACTTACCTGGTGAGCTACATAATCATTGTACGGTAATGTAGACTTCGGATGACGTGCGTTCCGAAAGAGGTCTGAAGCCTTCGCATGTACGGTGCTAGCAGCTTCAGTTTATGATTGCTCAATTGACACCCGTCTCTGTAGATATATTCCGGAAAGCCCACGCGGGAATCTATCCTAGCGCGAGCAACCGCACATTGCACGTATATCGCTTTCGTCTTCTTCACGTCCCTCTGATGTTGATCAACATGTAAGCACACTCCACCAACGGCTCCGTGAGTAGCGCACCTGGCCCGCTCTGCGATCCAACTATTAGATGGCAGCTAGGTAAACTTTGATGAGCTTGTCAGGAGTGTGGGGCCAGTGTGATGTCGCCCGAAGGTATGTGCATGATTGACCCGTTCGCGACGCATGCCGTTACTCCAAACGTCTATAAGCCTTGATAGTTACTCAGGTTTCCATTATGTTGTGTACTGTGGGGTTGTCATGGGTGAACAGTGGCAAGCCCACCCGCAGTTGTCCATGCTATTCAATCTGAGGATAGAGACGCTGATTGGGCGGAATCTTGCAGGATTATATTGCTCCCTGCTACACGGAGCTGCCAGCAGAGCTGCGCGTCGCGGGAGCTGACATTCGTACAGCCCTCCACTGGCCGTTGTGGGGGCGGTACTAGGCAGCATGTGAGAGATGCCAGAAGGAATGCCAGCCGCCTGGGTGCAGTTGAGAGTATGCACAGTAGTTGTCACAACATGACAGCGCGGCCATTTCTTACAGCTCAGTCCATGATGTTCTCCACTGTTGCCAGGAGCGAACAGGCATGTGCTGCCACCCCCAATGACCCAAGCAGCTCATCACCTGAAGCGTTCTTTAATCCACAATCTGGTGACATTGACCATCAGGGACTGCGAGCAACCCCGCCACAAGTGGATGATGCAGCAAAGCAACGTGATGCTGGTAGCGTGGGAGGGCTATCTGCCTCACAGTCGGAGAAGACTCGTTCCAGTGGC
This sequence comes from Ulvella scutata, assembly GCA_032359135.1. Taxonomy (NCBI): domain Eukaryota; kingdom Viridiplantae; phylum Chlorophyta; class Ulvophyceae; order Ulvales; family Ulvellaceae; genus Ulvella; species Ulvella scutata. Next base: position 18,579 of record JAUMHD010007211.1, read on the forward strand.
ACCACAGCAGCACAGCCCGACCGTGCTCACTTCAGACCGGGGGAGGTGCTGAAGCAGTCTAGTAAGCGCTCTGTACGCAGGCGCAATGTGAAAGAAGTAGTGATTGATGTCGCAGGGGAAGCCATTCCGGACGGTTCATCCGGCAGGGTATGCAGCTGCTACAGTCTCAAAGCTGTTACTCATCTTTTTCTCCTGTGACATGTTTCTAAAGTTGACAACATAAGCTTGTCATGGGACCGTGATGTTCTTGAACACTGGCTGGAACAGTGTGCGTTTTGCAGGGAAGCACATCATCCCTGGGTACGAGGTCCTCAGACATATCACCAGGAGATCCCATGGAAGAAGGGTGGGTGGCAGACACACACAATGATGTGCGTGCTCAGCACTGGATGAGTGAAAGCTCCTCATCCACGCCTCTTTCTTGGTCAAGCTCACTGTTCATGAGTGGTTCAGCGGGGAGCCTGCCGTCAGGCGGCAGGGTTGATCAAGACAGCAGGTCAGACTGGGGAGGAAGGCCTAGCCGCATTTCAGGTGGAGGTGGCGGGGGAGGTGGGAACGGCCCAAGACGGTACACTGCAGAGGGGGACGGCTCTGGGGGAGCCGCTGCGAGCGCGACAGTGATCGTGTACACCTTTCTCGTGGCGGTGTTGCTATTTTTTTGGACGAATATCTACATTGTCGTTTCCAGGCCGGAAAAGATTGGGACTCTCGGCAAGAAGATTGCCAAGTTCATGTCTAGCGCCACCTGGCGTGTGAAGCAGCTGCAGCGCCAGAAAAGTGTAGCCTGTGCCGCACCGCTGAAGACTCGCTATCGCACTTTAACGGTGTACAAGAGTGGGTATTCGAGGCTGGCAAGGTATGTTTGCCAAGCCGCACTTGCTTTGTGCTCCAGTCTTTAGTGAAGCCTCTGATGGAGAACCTTGTTCAAGTGCTTATTGTGCGCTGCAGGAGGTTGATATCACCAGCACCAGCAGTCGATGTCGAAACCGCAGAAGGTTCTCACATCGACCGTGATTCAGCATACACCTCCATGTTCCTTGAAGTCCCACGTCCACAGGTGTTTGCGCACCCTGTGTCTCTGCGTCGCAAGTCTGCCACACGGCGAAGCGCTGAGTGGCCGTCCGCTTCACAGTGGCTACCAGTGCTGGAGACAACTTCATCGGGGATGTCCATGCCAAGTGCAAGATACTCTCCTTCGATGCTGGCAAGAATTAGGGGGAGCACGCCTTTTAATGATGACACATTCTCAGGAGTCCTGGTGCCCATTCCTGGCTTGCGAAGGGCATCAGGGGCGCTGGGTTCAGTTGTTGTCAATGAAAGTGGCGGCATCGCAGATGAGGAAGCTTGTGTAGCGTCTCCTTCTCCAGATCGGCTGGGCAGCATGGAGAGTGGCTTCAGTTCACTCCCCCTTGACAGCCCCTGGGCACAGCAAACGCCAATGGTGCAGCGCCATGCAACATGGACCGGGTGCTTGGACGCTGGCACATGGGCAGCAAGCGAGCATCGGTCATGTGGCAGGACCATGACTGGGTGCTTAGACACAACAGATACTGAGGACAGTCAAATCAGCTCTCATGAATTTAGGGACCTGCAGAAGCACTTCGTTAGCAACTTGTTGCCCGGATCCCTCACCAGGGTGAGCTTGCAAAGGCACTCTGCATCTGCCCGGCAAGATGCCTTACCAAACACGCCACCTGCTGTTCAGCGCACGAAATCCCAGCCAATTGAAAGTGAGGAGCAGCAGTACGTGAAACAGCAAGCTGCTGTTAGGAAGTCCGCTAGTCTGCACAGCATCCGGGACGTTCTTTTGCCACCTTCTTCAAGCAATAAAGGTAAGCAACCATGAAGGCCGTACTCTAAGGATGGTCGTATCTGCCCATGTTCTGCACTTGGATGATGCTGGGGTTGGTTGAATTTGTTTGTTGTCTATGGTGCATTGTCCCAAAAGCCTGCAGCCGCCTCGCTGATGGTGTCCCCAACAAGCATACAGTTCGAAAGTAAGTGTGTCATGTAGGCGAGCGTTTGGATGCCCACCGCTTGACTGGAGACCTGGCAGAACTCTCATGATTTCGGGCTGCATCTTTGCAGCACCTCGATGGTTCAGCAGGATCCGCGGTGATTAGTGTTGATTGATAGTTTAGGTATTGCCGCCAGCAGTGCATCACTGCGCTGCTGGTATGTACAAACAAGATGATGTTCAAAGGCAGTCGATTGAGTATCGCCATAGTGACTCATCAAGTGACAAAGTTGTTCCCGAATGTCACACTAGATGCTAGAGTACACATAGGTCCTGTCAGGTAGCAAACAGCAGCAGGGCACGTGTCCTGATGCTTCTGGAGTCTGCAACATGCATGTGAGCTAATTCACAGGTTTCCTACGTGCATGTCAAGAAGTTTCCGCTGGGGTAGGGTTCACAGGTGAATCTTCTGGTGCTGGATCTGTCATGAAGTTGTGACTACCAGGCTCCCTGTAACGGAGCCAGTGCACAAGCAACTGGTGAGTCCAATGGGAGTCATAGTAGATAGCATCAATTTGTCTGTCACCATCAATTCCAGGCAGTAGCACCTGCCAAGCAGAGTTCCCCAACCGCCGCCACTCAGCTTCGCTTGTCTTGACTTCCATTGGAAGATCCCGGGCAGGAGTATTTCCGAAAGCGGGCTGGCAGTCCCTCCATCTTCTGACATGGTCAGATCTTGATCCACGCTCTGATAACATTGATTCGGTCTTGGCCTGTATGCAGTGAGGCCATGCATGAGAGCACATGGTCCCTTTGGAACCAGTGCATTCTCGGTTGCCGCTCACATTCAGATGGTGAACGCACCTGTGGTGTGGGCACTGGACCAACCAACTGCAGCAGCTGCGCCAGCATAGGATACTTCACGGCTTTGTCCACTATGCAGGAAGGCGAGCATCCCAGTGACGGGCAAGTGTTTACCTCCAGAATCTTTGCTCGGCACCTATGGTCAAACAAAATATCCATGCCAAAGATCTCAAAGCACGATCTGCTTGCTGCACAGCACATCACCTGCACCTCCTTTTCACAAGTCAGTTGCATAGAAATATGTGGCAGTGTGTTGAGTGTATAGTTGGTGCACGGAACCAACAAGCGGCACACATGACCTACAGGAAGTGTAAGGAGGCAAGTGCATGCAAGGACAAGACCTGCTGGCTCATTTTTGGTTCCGCTGCAAGGAGGGCCAGGGCAGCCAGGTTCCGGATCTGTCTCCACAGCTGCCTTGGGTCTCCCAGCCGCTCTCTTCGAATGTGTGACCACAGCTGTGCCAGAGACCATTTACCATCATCAAACAGCATCTGATCTTCATCACGTTTGTGCCCTTTGTTCAACTTCACATTCGTCAAGTGCATTCTCCGTTGTTTCACCTTCCCCTTCTCGTACTTGATGGACGCAAACCTTACCAAACCTGACCAATTATAGGATTTCTTTATGTATTCTGGCCTGCAGAGTACTTTGCACCTGCGTGCATGTTCAAGAACGGTCACGCACCATCCTGAAACAGGTAAGCCCGGAGGGGATGGAAGGATGTGACCGCCACATATATGCGCACATCAAACTTGTACCCGTGCACACAGAGTGGCCTCTGTATGTACTCTTGTACGATGCACTTGTTGCATGTTGGGGACAGCTTGGCAGGCTTGCGAAGCACCCGCACGCCTCTGCCCCTGCTGCTGGCTAGGGGCTTCCTGATCCACATATGGCTTGGATTCTGCTTCAGGCACTGCGTAAACTCTTCCCAACTACTCGGCAGAATGAAGAACTTTGGCAGCAGGCTGATCTTCCCATGCCGGCGCTGCAACCTGTCAACATTCCTGCAAGCAGACTTCACTGGTTGAACGACCTTGAGACAACTGCTACATCTCCTCCCCTTCAGAGATAGCTTGAGCATGCGCACTTGTAGAATAGATCTTTCCTGCATGATATGTCACCCGGTGAACCGTACGCTGCTGATGCAGACATCTGATGCTGAAGCACTGCTAGGCTGGTACGTGATCTCACCTTCCGAGCTCCCATGTTCCTGGCCAATGATTACACTTCTGCCACATCTGAAGCCTCCTATAGTTGTTCTTCTTCACGAAGGAACCCCACAGAATGTTCCAGTCTGAGCCTGCTGTTTCCCGGAAGCCTGCTTCCAGAAAGGCTGCCCGTATTGCTCTGTTTGCAATGCCCCCAAACTTTACAAGCGGCACGGATTTGTACAGACACATGTAGCCTTTCCGAATCTTCTCTTCGGTTGTGCCACAGCATGCAACAGTGTCTGGCATACCAGCAACTTGAGCCTTCATCAAGAAAGCCCGTCTATGGGGCAGTGGCATCGCACGCGTGCTGCCCCGAGATGGCCCCACATGCGACTGTGACCTGACCAAATCAGCATCTAGTTCAAACAAACTGCCCAGAATATCGGTTCCTGATGGTAGCATGTGACCACATGTGCCTCTATACCCCACACAGCAACATCACTGGTAGGAGTGCTGTCTTGGAATACGAAGTACCAATGCTTGAGTGAGAGAAAGACGTGTCGAAAGCAGTTTGCGCATCACGACTACAGTGCAGCTAATGGCAAGGTATCAGGACGGACCTGGTCTGAGGCTCACTGATGCCTTCCTCCCAGCCCAGATCACTGCCAGATGCGAGCTCATCATCATGCTGAGACAGCGAATCAGACGTGGATGCATCACCCAGGATGTCGCTCTGTGAAACTTGTGCGCCTTGCAATGTACATACTGTTGGGGCAGTCTCCGGGCGCCTGTCTAAAGGCATTCGAGGCTGCCATCTGCAACTGCCCATACTGACTGCGTGATGTGTTGCACTGCCAACACGTTCTTTCCTTAAGTCCCATGCGTCCCTTCCTCGTGGCTGATGTTTCATTGTGCTCAAATATGGGCTGGAGGACGTGCGTTTTGTGGCATGGGAAGCGGGCCTCAACCTGCCTGCTTCACTGCCTGGTCGTGGTGAAAGCAAAGAGCCTTGCATCCTCTGGGTCAAGTGTTGGATCAGTGGCCTGCCCTTGGAACCAACCAGTAACCCTTCAACAGCTTCAATTCTGGAACATGATCGACTTCTCCGGTTCATTCTGTTGGATAAATCTCTGCATGTAGTTAGAATGTTGCCAGCAGTACTCGTCAGTATGCTGAAAACGTCAGTGGGATGTACGCCAGTTGTACTACAGTATTAAAATCATTGCTTCACCTAGATTTTTTCTGCTCTGGTCACTGGGGTAGGGTCATGTTGCTGGCAGGTTGGTAGTGAGGTCGGACAAAACATACTATGAAACTGAAGGTGATCTGGAACTGCAGGCCATTGAAGAACTCAATTCTTACAGGTAATGGTACTGTCCATAGAATTTTTGTCTTCGTGTCAACGGTACGCACCTCAAGTCCCAAGCTGTTGCACGCCAGGCTGACCACGTAGTCGTCACCGTTGTATCTTGGCGCGCAAAGAGTAAGCCTATCGATCAGAATTTCAAAGTGTAAGACGCTGGGGAATTTTTTGTGTTTTTATACAACTAACGAGACGTTCCAGAGCTGGATTCGCGACCGTACCTGGAGTGGATCAGACGTATATCAAAGCCCCAGCGTGGCACCCCTCCCAGACCAATAGTCTACACGTGGTCAACAAACTACATTTTTATCATTGTTCTCGACTTGAAATCGGACGTAGATCTCCGGATAAGAGAATCATCCAGATATTTCAACACATTCTTTCCAACGCTGCAGAATGTCCTGGTCCAGTGCGTGACAATACTCGACCTTGCTCATACTCTTCCTGTCCATATCTACCACACCCAAGCGATAATGTATTGTATGCCCATCTAGCCTCATGCTCCCGATGCACGTGTGGCCAGATTCTGTCACCTGATCTGCAGCAGCACTGGTGCTGCCATGGTTCAGATGCATGCGCAGGTTCTCAGCATCACGCTTGCATGCACAGCAGTCCATGACTGGCGCCTGCCTGACATAACCTGACCCTCCTTCCCTGTCAACGGTATAGGACAAAATGATGCTGCAATCTTTGGCAGCAACTGACAAACAGTACTTGCGCAGCGCGTCCTGCACTGCTGCCCAAGACAAGCTGTGCAGTGCTTCTAAAGCGTGCCAGTGCTTCAGATGATCATCTGCTGAAGCTTTCACAGAGGCCATGCTTTCAGAGCGCCACTGTGTCATCCACCAACACCTGTCCAGATCTTCACACATTCGCTCAGACGGACAGACAGCCACGCCTGCATGACTACCGGCACTCAGCGCAATCCAGCACGCTACAGTGGTGTCCGCACAGAGCAACCGACAGAGCGAAGTGTTCACCTTTCTCTTGTAAATGGAAGTTGGCATGAGCATAGAGCGGATTTACGCCTTCAATATCCCACTCATCTAGGCGCTGCATTTCTAGCAGGCACTTGAGAACACCTGTGCAGTTCAGAATGCCCTACATGCAGACACCATCTCTCTTCAGCTGTTCTCCCAGGCAGAAACTCTGTTTTTATGGAACAGGGACTCCCTTGTTCGTTCTTTCTCCTCACAAAAACCCCACACAAGGCCTGCTTTTTGTCCTCACACCCGCTCAACGCAAAGTGGTGCAGCACTGCACCTGGAGGACACGTGGCATGGCAGGGGTCTGCTGTGCAGCCCATGTCAGAAGGTCGCCATGGTCCACTTTTTCACCGGCACCCCATACGCATAAGTTATTCTGAGGATCGTGCAAAAGGCTTTCCAAAGCCTGCATTTGCCTCGCTCTATCTTCTGAAAATAGGTCAAGAGGGTCGTAGCCGCTAGTCCTGGTGATCTTGCCCTGCATCCAGCCATGGCAGCAGCTGTCATGTCTGTAGGATGGCCCCAACAGTGCTCAACAGAAAAACAGGTGGTGTGCTGTTCCAGCAGCACACGTTTGTGTAGGAGGGCTGTGCATGCCTGGCGATACTTCAGCTGCTGGTGCAGCTGATACCGTGACACCTGCCACTTGAAGCGTTTGTCTGGATGAATGCTCTGGGCTGTGGGAAGGAATCCACATTTTGGCTTTAATTCTACACTGATCGGAGCTGCGGCGCCAGGGAGATGGACGAGATTGGCCATGAGTAAGCCATCCTTTGGCTGCCTGCCGCCGCAGACGTCGGTGATGCATGCTGCAGCTTCTGCGGAGAGAGGAACATGGCCCTGCAGATACGTGTGTCGGTACTGAGTCGAGTTGGAGGCTGATTGGACTTAGAACTCGGAATTGGCTGAGCTTGTGGACAAGATGATGCGGAGTCCCAGCCTCCATCTAGGGCCTGACAGGTGTTGACGACACAGAATACAGTTTGCGAACGAAACGGCCCAGTACCATACATCTGGCAGACGACATGTTCAGAAGGTAGATGCATTAGGGCTTCCAGACAGATGGTAAACCAGCCTCTTGGAGTACCTGTTGCCCAGAACACACCGGTTGAAGTGCGCAGACATACCCAGTAGGAGATAAATGTTCCAGTATCTTCAACCAAAGGGGTGCACCTCGTAAGGGGGAGGTTGCAACTGGGCCCCCAGATGAGCTGGTCCAGAAGGCTATCTACAATCTGGATATTTTGATAAGGGACCCTCAGCAGAGTGTTCTGCGCCAAAAGGAGTACTAAGAGTGGACGTTGTCCTTTGAAGTGTACAAAGATGCTCAAAAGGCGCACAGCATCTGGAATGAAGGCACGCACCACATGATCTACATTGCGCAACACTACATTCGCTCCACCTTTGCCCACTATTTTCCAGTCACTCATGCGTTAAACGGCAAAACCTCCCCATGGTGCCTGGGGTAACAGCACAGACCTCGGCCGGTTTGAATTCAGCGAGTGTACTGAAGCAGGTTGCGCGCCACTCGCCCTTGCAAGGCCTTGCTGACATGGTTCGCACTCGCGTACCTGTGCTAGACTCTTGTTACGTACACATGTCCTCAGTTATACAATAACTCGGTCATGAATGTTCCCACGCACATCCCTGTGTACATGTGTATGCATATGGTGGCGTAGTGCTGCAGTTCAGATGATTTTGTGAATTCACGTGAAGACAGGGACTCATAGGCGCAACACATACATGAAGCGGCAGCACATGCCTCAATCAACACTTTTCTTCATGCCAATGACTTTTTAGTCCGTACATCTGCCATCTGCACTCTCTGCTTTGTTGTGCAGCTGAACCACCACATTGTGTACTTTCGCCGCCTTCAATATGCCTCAGAACGCAGGCAGCTGAAAATTTTCATCTGATTAAGCATCAAGAAAACTGATATCGCTGGAGTGGCGGCCGTGTGCCTTCGGTTAAGGTTGAGTGTGCGGCGAACAGGCGCCCACAGGGACAAAAAACACTGGAATCCACCTACATATGTCTGTTTACGTAGAGACCAGCGCAGGGGACCTAGTTGTTGACTTGTTCACAGACGAGTGCCCACTTGCTTGCAATAACTTCGTCAAACTATGCAAGTGCGTTCCAACAGCTGCAATCTTCGCAGGTTCAGCCATTCATCATGACGTGCGTGTAGTGTGCCTTTCTGTCTTTCTCCCTGTCACGTTCCCGCTTCCATGCACAAGTATGCTGGTTGGCATTGGTGGACACACAGTCCTTTGCAGACTGCACCTTGATGTCTCAACACCATGTGACGATTCAGGGCGAAGTATTACAACAACTGTCTGTTCTTCAAGATATCTCGGAACTTCATTGCTCAAACAGGAGATCCACAAAACAGTGGCAATGGAGGCAGCTCTGTGTATGGGTGCGACCGCATGGTTCTGGCTGCCAGGTTACATGCGCGGACTTCGTATTCGCATGGCAATTATTGAGTACTGCAGGTTGATAGATGGCCCAAGTAGACGATGCTTTAAGGGCGAAATCCTGCCTGAGCTCAAGCACTTGAGTGCTGGCATGTTGGGCATGTCCTCAGCAAAGGACAATGCTTGCGCTTCACAGTTTTACATCACCCTGGCTGGAAATCTTGATGTACGTCCCAAGCCGAACCGCTCGGTATCTTTTCAGAAACTTGCCATTGGATAAGAACATACGCAGTCTGCGATTACCCACCTGCTTCACAAACCTGCAGAGTCTGGATGGGAAACACACGCTGTTTGGGGAGGTTGCTGAGGACGAAGATGGTGTTGTTGCACGACTGAATGCTGCGATTGTGGACGATGATGACCGCCCGCTGCAGAACATCCGCATCAGGCGCACAACCGTGCTGGATGACCCATTCCCCGACCCTGAAGGCCTCGCTGCAGTGCTCCCGGAGAGGTCTCCTGAGCCAGTTTACGAGTTTGGGGACCGACTTGAGGAGGACTGGAAGCCTGAGGAAGACACCAGGTGCAAATGCTCACATACCTGCTTGCAGGGAACGCTGTGCCGGTTGGTTACTTCGTTGGGTCTCACATCTCGTCCTTGATCGGCACTGTTGGGTTGCATCAATGTTTTCGGCGGTAAAGAGAGAGTGTGCTCGTGTATCAGATTCAGGGCAGCATTGGCAGTCACAGCTCATGCATGGTGGAACGCACTGACAGACGTGCACATGGTGTGTGGAGGGTGTGTGACTGGAGATGAGCGCAGGGATGAAGAAGAGCTGGAGGCTGAGGTGGAGACACAGAAGGCAAAGAACAGGAAGATTCTTTTGGAGATGATTGGGGACCGCCCAGATGCGGATGCCAAGGCTCCTGACGAGTTTCTATTTGTGTGCAAACTGAATCCCATAACCAACGAGGAGGACCTGGAAACTATTTTTTCAAGATTTGGCGATGTCATCGCGTGCGACATCATTCGGGACAAGAAAACCGGTGACAGTCTGAACTATGCGTTCATAGGATTCTCTGAGAAGAAGTCTGCAGAAGAGGCGTATCTGAAGATGAACAACGCTCTGATTGATGACAGGTGGGCTTCTTTTCATCGCTCGCACAGGGCATGATGCACTTGCTGATTTGGGCAATGCTGCAGGCGCATCAAGGTGGATTTCAGTCAGTCTATGTACCATCAATGGAAGGAGTATAGACGTTTCAATGTAAATCCGCAACAGCGTCCGGGGCAGCAGTCCAGCGGCAAAGGCGGGCAAGGCATGCTGTTGTCAGGCGGTCGCCTACAGCTCAAGACAAGCGCACATGGACAAGGAGTGGGGAATCTGGGGCTGATGGGGCAAGGGCATGGGCACGGAATGGACCGAAGTGGGCAACATGCACAGCATGCTGACAGACGTGACGCAGAGGAGCACATGCCCCATTCTGAGCGTGAGATTCGGGACAATGGTCGGAATGGTGGGGGTACTGTGCATCATCACAGGGAGGGAGATGCAAAGCACTACGGTGCTGGCAGAGGGCGGGAGCAGGATGAACGGCGTCGACATGAAAAGAGAGAGAAACGGGAGAAAGGGGACAAGAGGTCCAGAGATAGAGATCGTTCAGACCGCAACGAGAAAGATAGACGTGGAGATCACTCAGGGAAAGAGGGCCGCAGTGGGAGGCGAAGGAGCCATGATAGCCACAAGAAGCACAAGAGCAGGCATGACAAAAGGGAGAGTAAGGAGAGCGACCGCGGCCAACGGCTGGACAAAAGGGAAGAGCACAGGGTAGGAAGAGAAGACAGGGGTTATGATCACGATGACAAACGTGGGGATTTTATCAGATGAGGCAGATGTATGTGAAACTGTATGCACAAAACACCCGTTCGCCAGTTAGGAGGGACCACTTGCTGATTGCCTCGTACGTGCCAGGTTGCATAAAAAGAATGTGACACGTTTGATCTACGACTTCCATGTTCACACTTAACATGTGCCTGGAGGATCCAATCAGGCAGCGCATGCCGTGAACACCGCCGCCCCAGTGATATAGGAAGGGTACAATCACAACACGAGAACACAGCGAACCGGCAACACTGAGTTATCTCGCACACATATCAGCTGAACTACAATAGTGTCCTGTACTACATCAACCCAAGACCTGGTGGAACCGACAGATGAGTTCTTGACACGATGGACCAGTTGACAGCAGGCATCAATCGCTCTTGATGCTTCTGTATATCAAGCGGACAAACGCCATGGAAGATATGAAGCCAACAGACGCCAGGATCAGGAAGAGTGCATAGCACACCATCGCCATGTATCCATAGTACCGACTCACTTGCATGAAGGATGTGAACCCTGACCGGGCTACGTGATAGTAGAAGCAGTACGCAAATACGAACAAGCCTGCACACAGAAGCGATGGTGTTGCTGCGCCCGCTGGTGACATGTTCAATCGCTAACCTAACTCAAAATTGAACAAACAGTTCCTACATCAGCTGGGCGGAGCAAAGGCACACAGCAGCAGAATGAGACATTGAGACATAGAGGCATCAGTGAGGTGCGACTGCAGCACACACCAGTTGCGCCGCCACAGAGCATGGACCGCCACCACCATCGGTGGTCCTCCACAGCCAGCTGGAAGTATGTCAGCACCACTGTGATGGTGGCTGTGACAATGAGCAGGATGCAGAACACCACAAAAAGAATTGAGAAGATGGTGAAGTCTTTATGGCCCCACACAGTCACAAATATGTAGTGCAGCTCAATGTAGATTGCACTGAAGGGCAAGAACCCCGCAAACAGCATCTGAGGCATCAGTTTCCGATACCATGGAAGAGGAGGAATTTCTCTAGGGTACTTTGTGGTGCGGCAGGGTGGGTCGAAGCTGACCTGCAATCAGACAGGATAATGTTGTAGAGAAGGCCCAACTCACTGCTTTCATGTGAATGACAAACAGACCCCCTCGGCGTCAGCTCTGGGAGGAGGCACATCCGATTGCTATAGGCGTCAAAGCAGAGTACATTGCGCTGATAATTGCCACTACCCTCGAGTAACTGGCCTCAAAATGGAGGTGCGCACCCTTGCATTCTTGGCCATGATGCCACCAAGAACAGTGAGGGGGAACGTGACCAGAGCCCACAGCACAATGATCAGGAAAATGGTGCTGAAAGGAAGCGCCTGCGTGCTCCGATAGGCCATAGCGATGGTGTTCAGCACAGAAAAGGTGCCGACCATGGGCCCCGAGAACATGGATGCTGTGAGGAGCACATTGCGATTCCACTGCGTGCCCCCAAACATCTTGTAGTAGTACCCGGCAACGTAGCCAGAGATTGAGGCAGTGAATGCATACATCAGAATACTGGATGCGATGATTGCGCCACGATTTGTTGGAGAGTATGTCCCAACCATCGACAGCAGAAAGGTGGCAAGCGTAAGCACAAGAATCTGGCTGCCTGAACCGATGATTGCGCACAGCAGGTTGATGTTCTTTGGGAGCCTGAAGACATCACCATGAATGTACTTCCAACCTGCACCACAACATTGAACCACCTCATTGAAACCACATCCAACCTGCACCACATCATTGAAAAACAATGCTGCAACTGCATGCATTCAACAGACATCTGTCCAGAACATGGACAGAGAAACATGGTGTCCAGCCGAGGAGCTTTTGCGCAACATAGTAGAGCAGGAAGGCACCAGTCTCTTCTGCTTCATCCCCAAGCTCCTCATCCTTGCTGAACTTTGCAAAGTCGTGCTTCAGAACTCTGGTGAAGATGGTCACGAGAATAACCAGCAAAAGCAGCACCAAGACAGAAGAGTTGATGATTGAGAACCAATGAATCTCCATATGCTGCGGCAAGAAACTCTGCTCCCGATACCGGTTCATCCGCTGCTCAAACTGCACACTCCCACTCATACACCAGCACTCAATAGTCAGACACTGGCTATGCACCCAATCAGCCCCATACACCATGTACGAGCACAAGCACAGCCGTACAGATACGCACTGGAGTGTTCACAGGGTTCCACTTCATGCTGTAGCTGAACTCCACCAGAAGGTCTGAGTCTCCTGTTATGTCAAGTGTGTGCTGAGGATCTGCGAGCGTATTCACCGCAATGACTCGATTGCCATTGTATGCTACATCAAAGTGGAAGTGAGTGAACAAAAAGTAGCTCAGCTCGTCCGTTTTGAAGTTCTTTTCGACCTTTCCCAGGTAGCCCCACACTGGAAGGTCGTCAAAGTACATCTGCATCGCTTGGATTGTGAGTGCCATCTCAATGAAGTACAGATATCCAGCAGAGACCAGCGACTCACCTGGAAGTAGTACTCAGACGACACTGCGTTGCGGAACTTGGCTACGTCCTCTTTACTGAGACTCTTCGTGCACATGTCTTCTTTCTCACTGTCTTGTCCAAACTTTAGGACATACAACGAGTTCACTATGCGGTCACCAGCCAACACTTGTCCTAAACCTTGAGTCTCGTATTCTTTCTTGTCCGGCTCACAGAATGGAAGGCTGTAGTACTGGTAAGTTTCACTGCACAATCACACACCCTTGGGTCAGCTCAGGTACAAGTGCGAAAAATCCTAGCATTGCAAGCCTGCATCAGAATGACAGATGTATTACACTGTCCTTGAGGCTGGAGCACCTGCCTGTGCTGCCATATGACGAAAAACGATCAAGGCACCGCGTGTTCACAGCCGTACCTGGGATTGTTGAAGGGGCCAACTTTGTTGGCATACAAGTTGATTTCGTCACCTACTGCATACTTGTGGTCTGACTCTCCCAGTAAACTTCGACGTGCTGTTGTCGTTGGCGTTTGGCCATTTGCTGCAACCGTCGCACCAAGCTGCAAGAAAGATGCACACAAGAATGCCAGCATGACCAAAGCATCCCGCGACATGGTTGTCAGAATATCAATCCACCTGCTTTTGTCTATATGTTATTCCCATCAGTTTACACCCAAGCTCAAGGCACCCACGCTGAACGGTGCTGGAGTATATACAAAGAGGATGCGCTAAGAAGCAAGACCAGAATCGTTTGCTACACGGTACAAGATTGATCGATGCTCTTGTTTGCAGCAGAATCGATTGGTCTTCTGCTCAAGCTTCTTCGCCGAAAAAATCCAGCTAGCATCGACATGGACGGAGAGTGAGCACCACGACACTAAATTCCCATCCACAGAAGCGATCGCCCCTTGAAGTTTTTAGATATTGCAGCTGAGAGACCTCCGGAATGTATATACGATGCTCCTTGAAGTGCCAGCTGCTGAGTCGGTTAGTCACATTCCACACCATCCACCAGCACCAGTTTCTCGTTCCCTTACGCGATCACACTGCGTGCATAGTCACGAACAGATGCAAACATGTTTGTCGAATTGTGGCCACGTTTGTTCAGAGTCTGAGTGCCATCCTTCGTGCTGGGTGTGGTGAAGTGTGTAACTTGCAACAGTGCCCATATCGATAACACTGGCTGCTCGAGATATCTGTTCTAGCCGGTGAGGCATGTCATTTCAGCAGATGCTCAGAAAGAGGAATAGTATGAACTAATCATTCATCATCTGTTGCAGTGTATCATCCTCTTTCGAACAGACGTGGACGCTCCACCATTAACTTGGTCTCTCTACAAGTTTGATAGTTGGATGCACTTTTCGATTCATGATTACTGTGCTCCATGCTCAACACACTGCCTTGACGGTCCTGGCTTCCCGAAGCTCACCCTCGGCTTCAGCGAGGCATCAAGGACTATTCACTATCGAGCTTTGTACCCTGATGACTAGCTCTCTATCATGTCCCACACGGACGCTCACCGGAGTCGTTGAAAGTGCTCCACAATTGCCTGCCCCCAGATTCCTGCTGCTTATACCATGTGTTCTGCCAACAGGTCTGCTCACTTTAGTGATTTTTTCTCTCAAAGAACGCAACCAATGTGCATGGTGCTCCAGTAGATTCTCAGCATCCACATGTGACATGTAACTATTGCTCCTCCCATGGTCCGGAGACACAACCCGCTGTTCTGTGGACGGGTTCGGCAAGCTATGCGTGTGAACGTTTTTGGCATGTTGAGCCGCGCGGACGGTACTTTCATACCTACAGTGGTATGCAACCTGTTAGTAGGTGTAACGCGTGCTCTTCTGCATTGCAGTCACGCAGACACTTGGTTGCTCATTCTGTGTGCAATCGAATGACTGCAGCAGTTGTATCCTGGCGAAAAGAAAGGGCAGGTTGCCACACCTCAAGACTGTTGCCAGCGGTGCTTTGGTGCTGGTGTACCTGCTGCTAACTGGTGAGGAAGGTACAGGAAGGCTTCCTGAGGCTAGTCTCTCCTTCATCACAGCTAACTGCTCTGCATCCTGGTTTAGGTGCTTCGCTTGGTCCTCGAGAGTTTGATGCACCTGAAGCTCAGGTTGACCCACTTGATGGAATTTCCTAACTATGCATGACAGAGTTACGCCAATAGAACAGGTGTTGTTCACAGCAATACTGGCGTATCACACCTGTGTGAGTACGCACACAAGCTCAGCACGCTCTGTGTCAGGGTAGACGTCATCTAGAATATCTGCGTTCCTCTGCCACTCTTCGCGCGCCTTGTGCATGGCAGCCTGCCTCCGCCGTATCAATCGTTTCTGCTGCTTGAGGAATGAAGATGCTTGCTTTTTCATTGCATGTTCGTTCCCTGTGTCCAGCAGTTCAGGTGCCTCCGGGAAAGGTGCTTTGAAGGGATTACAGGGGAGTTTTGTCACCTTCCTGCGATCTTGAGCAACTTCGGGACGTGTGAAGTTGTGGGCAGGAGTTTTTATGATTTCTCCATAGTTCGGAAGAGTCGGGTTGGCCAGTTCAGTTGCTTCCGGTTGGGTTTTGTCTTGGGCGAGTTCACTCTCTTGGTGAATGTTGGTGATTGTCAGCATATGGTTCTCATCTGCTTCACGTGCAGGGCTGGAATTTTCTGGTCTTGTCAGAACAGAATCCGTGTTCTCTGTTCTGAGCGATGAGGGAATGTGTGCATCAACCTTACCGTCAATGCACAGGCTTGCACCCATATCCTCATCAGGAGGAGGTAGATTCTCCAAGTTCTGCTTCGTGTAATTGGAACTCGGAGGTGGTGCTGGGTGTCTTGCATGTCGTGGCTGTTTAGACTCCTGGGTTTCTTGGAAACGAGCATGCACTCCCGCCCTGAAGCAAGCTGCGGCTTTAGGTCTCTGTCTTGATGAATGCTTCTGGCATGATGATGGTTGCAATGAAGCCTGAAACGTACCATCTTGTCTCTGCTGCGTCGTCGGGATCAGAGCCCCCAGGCACAGTTTGCTGTTCCGACATGCCGCGCTTTTCCTGCACTCATGCATCTTTGCTAGCATTATGAGTCACAAACTACCTACGGACCATCCAAGATTTCTTTGGCTATGAGGAGTAACCTGTGCACACTTGTTTGCTGGATGAGTTGCGCTCCCTTCAGATAACTGACATTGCATTTCTGCCTGCATAGCTGCCATCTTGTCTGCCATTTCTTTCTGCAATTGTCTCTTAAACCTGGCTAATGCTGCATTGTTTTCGTCCTCCAAAGCGGACCGGCGCCTGTTCAACTCCAATTTGGAAGCTCTCTCCAGGGCATGCATTTCTGCTTGATGTTGCTTCTTCCTCTCAACCAGCTGGACTCGTGCATGCCTGTCAGCTTCAAGCAGCTCGTCCTCTGCACGTTCCAATGAAGCCTTTCTGTCCTGGAGTTTCTGCCGGTACTTGTCCTCCAATGACTCGAGATCTGCAGCATATCTTCGGTGAGCTTCCGCTGCGTGTGGTGCCTCATCTTCCCGCTGTTTGCCTGATATGCTGGTGGGCCGTGTGTCTATATGTGATGGCAGTGATAAATGTCTCTCAAGACACAATGAGCTCGGCTGCTCTTCCTGCACGATGACTGCGTTTGACTGCTGCCAATGCTGGGTGTGTATTCCATCGGCTGTTATGGGTGCTCACCAAATTGATTGTCCCTGAGCTCCCTGCTGTGCATGCTGTATCAGGGACTTCTTGAGGCGAAGTTATTGCTGAAAGTGCTGTCAGGGCCTGCTCACGATTGAGCCTGGCGTTGGCTGTTCCGCTTGGTGTTGCGTAGCTGGACTGCACTTCTGACCTGCTGTGGATGTCCGTGTGTGTTGCAGAAATTTGGCTGCCACATGATCTGCCTTCGTTTTGGACAATACCATTCGTTTGGATGTCCGAACATGCACACTCGCTCTCTCTGGTGCTTGCACTTTCATGAGCAGAATATGCAATACCGCTATTGCCCGCATCATGCAACCGTGCACGTTCCTTCTGGACAAGATGTCTGCAGGTTTGTAACACTGTCAAGATTAATGAGGCTTCTGCTAGACGCCCTCAAGGCAAGTGCAGCAGGCAAAATGCTTGTGAAATTCGTACTTAGTTCTTGTATCACAAGGATGCTCCCAGGAAGACTGGCCACTCTCGAAATTAAAGTAGTATAGCTGCCCAGTTTCGTTTTGACAAGGTTTCCAATGCGCTGGCAGTTGTGCAAGGAGACCGTGTCGTGCGATCCACAGCAATTCCTGAGCAGGGCAAGCATCATTTGCACCTGAGGGATATTGAAACAGCTGGACACGATTATGTGTGATCATGCGCACCTTCTCTGCCTGTCGATCTATTCCCAGCCATTCAGCATACTCGAACACTTCTGCACACAGTGAATGGGCTGTCTGTTAGCAGGCATGTAAACATCAAGTGCCTCTGCCTCTGCCACTATACCTGCTTCTGTGGGCGTGTACTCAGGATCTAGTTCCTCCTCAAGGATCTTTTGATCTCCCATTGGTGGTCACTGCACCAAAGTTGTGCCCTGTAACTGTACGTGGGCGCACCTACCACGCAGAGAGACAACATTGTTGCAGCACACACCGAGGTACAAACATGTGTAAAGTTGTCGATTGTGGCCGTTTCATCATGCACGGCGTGATACATCTGCTAGTGTATGGTGAAAGCTTACTAACGCACTGAAGTTGCCCTGGAGTACACTCTCGGCTCTTTACTGTTGTAGGTCGTCATTCTCCGTTCGCCCTACCTAGGCCCAGGGATCTAAGTGCTTTCCTTTCATTGTCGAGACATGCATGCAATATCCATGCCATTAATGGCCATTGCAGACGATCCTGTGCAGGAACAGTGGAAGAATGTTTTCAGTTTAATATCAGAGAGTACATCTTCAAGGCATGTTCGGTTTGGAGTCCAGTCGCACGCTGTATTCTGGACGCCTTCGCTTTGTGCTGTCCTGTCATGTCTCGCAGTCAAGCTTTTGGTGATTACTGGCATGTGAGCGCCATCCGTGTTATGCAATTGCGATTTAAAGCTGATTTTCTGTAGCTGTGGTGCGCGTACGCTTTCTCCTGTCCAGCGTGCCTTCCGATTCGGCCTCCACACCGAAGTTGTGCCTACACGTTGTATATGAAAAGCGCATAGAATCGCAGCAGTACATTTGAATACGGAGCAAGACGGGAGGATGCTCAACCGCGTGAGGCTTGCTAGCGAGTGGCAGTCCACGCTGGAGTCTCAAATGAGAAAGCAGCGAGTACAAGGAGAAACCTGGTACCTTGTGGAAAAGAGGTATGCATAAGCATCTCCTTGTGGCAAGCGGAAAGTGCCTGGCCGGTTTACTTGGTCGTGTGATCGCCATCGGGTTCTACGAGGATGCTCTCCTCTGCCAGCTTGGTTTGCATCCAAGACGACGTGATCACGTACATCTCATCACACATTGATCACAGTCCTACAGTAGTGCTGAACCAGAGCTCTTTCTGAGTTCTTCGTTTGGGAAGATATGACTTGATTCGTTGGATTCTGTGTCCTGTGTGCAGGTGGTTTGAGCAATTTGAGAGGTTTGTTCGTGGGGAGCAATCATTGGACAGCATAGAAGCAGGACCAACTGCACCTGGCAAGATTCAGAATCATGGCCTAGTTGAAGGTGGAGACGAGTTGGAGAGAGGGATAGGCTTTCCAGTTTTCCCTGATCGGCAGCCAACTATCAAGCCGTCCATGTGCGGGGACACACCACCTGCAACGCTTGTGCTGGCTTGTAGAACCGCATGCACCCGCCCGTTCAAGTACTTGCATCCAACACCGCTCATGTGTGTAGCTCAGAAGGCGACTACGTTGCAGTGCCCTCTGTAGTCTGGATGTGGCTACACAGCTGGTTTGGAGGTGGTCCATGCGTCCCACAACACTGTGTGGAATCACAAGCTGACAACGGTTTGAAAGATGACCGTCTGACAATTAATGTACATCTGGGCAAGAAGCATGTTTCCTTGCACGTGCCCTGCAACTTGGGGTTTGATGCCTTCCAAGCTCAAGCAGCAGACGCACTCCATATTGCTATCGAGGAACGTGAGAATTATTGTATCACTTCTGAAGATCTTCCAAATCTGATGGACCAAGCTAAAGAATCAAACCAGATGGAAACACTTCAGTCTCTCGGCGTGCAGGTGTGGTTGCTGCTTCTCACACCCCAGTAGGTCACTTCTGTGGTGCAGTGCGTGAAACCTTGTACAAAAGAACTTTGTACGACAATTTTGCGTAGGGTAGCTGACGCAGTGTGTGTTGTGCCAAAGCCGGAGGTATTTCAATGTCGGGAGTCGCTTTGCAGGACAATGCATCCCTTGAGTTCACCGCAGAACTCGAGAAGGAACAGAATCCCAAGAAATCGGATGCCATCCTGCTGGGACCAGCGCGCAAGCCAGTGCAATTTGATATGAAAATCAAATCTGCGCATAAGCCCCTGGCGCCAAGCTCGTCAGCACTCTCCCACCGGACTCTCCTGTCTCCAGTCAGTTCTTATTCGGACAGAGTGGTCAGTGCCAAAGGTAGGCATAACCCGTCTTAGATTGCATAAGCTGCTGGCAGATTGATCCATCTTCGTCATCTGTTCAAGAAAAATTGTAGGTGTGTTAAGAAGTAGAAACCATAAGGTTATGATAGGCATCGGACCAGCGACCACTCGGCCCAAAGGCATACGCCCTAAGTGTCCTCTGTGTGTGTGTGTGTGTGGCTGAGGGGTTCGGGCAGATGAGGAGCTCGAAGAGCGGATCGTTTTCTTGGAGATCGGTTACTGACACACACTGATCGTGAACCACGCCATACCCAGGAAGGGATTCGGCATCAGCACCCCCACAATGGCGGGACTTATAGTCATGATTGCATTTGCTTCTGCTTTGTGGCATTGTGCACCACTGCATTCCTTGAGATGTTAATTTTTCGGGCTACAGATGCCCGCGTTCAATGGTCCCTTGCAACCAATATTCACACGGCGTTCTTCACACATCAGTGGGAAGCACGTCAAGCATATATGGTGCTTCGGGGTAGATGTGAAGCTATATAACCTGAGGATTGTACCACAGGAAGTCAGGCTTTCATGTTGCAGGCCGAGTTCCAGGCGTCGCAGGCCTGCAAAATCTTGGCAACACTTGCTTTATGAACAGCGCGCTGCAGTGCCTGTTCCATTGCGTGCCCGTGCTTCGAACGTTTCTGTCAGGTGACTTCAACTCAGACTTGAATCTGGACAACCCTCTGGGAAAGGGAGGGGAGATGGCGACAGCATTCGGATCACTGCTGCAGAAAATTTGGCGTGGAGATGTTGACTTTGTCAGCCCAGAGGGATTTAAGCATATCCTGGGCAAGCACGCAGTCCAGTTCCAGTCATATGATCAGCATGATAGTCAGGAGTTCCTGTCTTATCTCCTGGACATGTTGCACGAGGACCTCAATCGTGTGAAGAAAAAGCCTTACATAGAAGAGGGAGATGATGATGGCAAGCCAGATGAAGAGGTCGCCAAGGAATCGTGGACAGCGCATCGGTACGGTTTCCAGTGGTGTTGAGGGCAACCTGCTATGTTAACATCGGCTTGTCCCTCAGAGTCATCATTCAGAGTTCGAGGCCATCTGCATGCTTTCAGGTACCGCATCGCAATGTTTCCATCATATGAAGCTCGAAGTATGCAGGGCGCGAAATGACTCAGCAATCGTTGACCACTTCCAAGGCCTGCTCAAGTCTACCCTGGACTGCCCTCACTGTGGGCACCACAAACGCAAGTTTGACCCGTTCATGTACATGTCTGTTCCACTTCCTGGCAATGATACAATACTTCGAGAGGTGACAGTGGTGCCCATGGACGGGGTGTCGAAGCAACAGCTGTACTGTGTCAAGGTGTTCAAGAATGACACAGTGGCTGCCTTTCTTGAAGCTGTGGCTATTGTTCTGGCCATCAAAGTCGAGACTGCCCAGCAACGCCTGCAGGCTGCAGCTGTGTCCACAAGCAACAGGGTCACAGTGCTTGATGATATAAATGCAGATCTTCCGCATAAAAACAGGTGAGAGTATGAAAAGTGGGAGTGTGCTGAATAGTTACATGGATACTGCATTCTTGTCGTGTATGATCTTCGACAGTCTATGGCGCTGCATTCTCCCTGATGCCAAGTGAGCAAGCATCCTGAAGGATCCTAAACAACTGCAACACCATGAAGTGTGTCATATGCAGGTGGTCTCACGACAAGCTGGTTGTGTACTTGTATCCAGAAGTAGACAACAAGGGGGCCCATGCGCAGCCTTCCAAGAAGGCTGTCATCATGCCTCCAGGGTATGGCGGGAAGGGTCCACTGCCATTGCTGCTGCGGGTCCCTGGCAATGCAATCGAACTTGAATATGAGTCCTCGTCCAGTGGGACTTCACTGTACCGGCCTTCGAATAAGCGTTACCTGTTGAGGCCTGACTGTGAGCTTGCGCGGCGTGTGGAAGATCTTCTCAAACCCTTCAAGCGGCTTCGGTCCGGCAGCAACCTTGTGTACTCCCCTGTAGCTTCGTCCCGTGGTCAAGTAGTTGAGGATAGTGAAATGGATGAGGGCGCAGATGGCCCTGCAGGGCAGTCGCAAGGCGCGACAGCACTGCAGGGTTTGGGGGAGGGCATAGAGCATGACAGATCAGGTGCACTGGTGCTTGATAGAGACGGGGATTGTTTGTCGCCGCATGTTGACATGGACATTGCAGTGCATGGGCGACGGCAAGTCATGAGCGGCGGGCACCCTGTGGGTGCAGACAGGGCAGGGGAAGCGGCATCTGCTGCAGCAGATGCAGTTGAAGGTGTCGCCAGTGCCACTGGAGCCTTCTCGCTCCAGTCTCCAGCGATGCAGGCACGGGAAGCGGCCGGTAGGACTCCGTCTAGGCTAATGGACAGTTGCAGCAATGGCAGTGGAGCTGCTGGAGCAGAGACTGGGACAGCTGTAGACTCGCGTCCGGGGCAAGCGATGGACACGGTGCAAGGTGTTCCGGCGCAGGAGACAATAGAAGGCACCCCCTGCCTGCCAGGACCGGTGAATGGGTTGCTCGGGGGCTGTGAAAGTGAGCAACAGACGTCTGTGCCCAATGCTGCCCCTGCGCCTGCCCCGCCTGCTCCTCCACCACCCAGCCGTACTGGAGCAGCTTTCGCATCAGGTAGCAACTGCATCATTGGGGACGTCCCTCCCCCGGAGCCACTGGACCTGTGTGGCAATGTCGCCGCGTCGCCCGGGATGGACTCGCAGGGTGGTGTTGGGGAGTCTGCGGATGAAGCATCCGATCAAAGCAGCATGCAACCGGCTGTGCGACTGATGGTTGTAACTGAGGCAGGATACCAGGTGGGATATGCACCGCAGCCTGATGCTGACACGCGCTTCTTCAAGCTGGACGTGCCTTCGAAGGAAGCAGTGGATCTGTTTGATGTGGATGCCATGAGCCAGGTGGAGAGGCATGACTCCATGGCACAGTTCGACATCCGAAACGAGTACTCTCTTAAAGAGTGCATCAGGGTGCGCTCTGCCATGTTGGCTGTATTTGCTGCCATCTTCTTAGAAGGGGCCAAACTTTCCGCTTGCAGCGAGTAAAGAAGTGCTTCCCTTTTATTTATCCCTTGTATTAGCACAGGATTAAAGTGACTGGTTCAATTCATGTTCATGACATCAAGGCCGATTTCGTCCGCAGGCTTATCTGGCTTCGGAAGTGCTGGGTCCCAGCGACACCTGGCACTGCCCGAAATGTCGTCAAGACGTTAGAGCGAGGAAGGCTCTAGATTTATGGTGCCTACCTGAGGTTCTCATCATCCATCTGAAGCGCTTCAGCTACCTGGGTAGTGGGTACTACTCCACGATGAGCTCGAAGATCGACAATTTAGTAGATTTCCCTCTCGAGGTACTGTGCCCTCCAGGTGCTGCAGGCCTGGAATCATGATCACTGAGTCTGTCGTCGCGCAGCTGTCTACCTCTCTCTAACAGCGCCCACATGTGCGCACACTTGCACCCCCTGACGTGTGCACCAACGTACCCCAATGGTGTGCAGGGACTAGATATGACCCAGTTTGTTCACGCTGGAAATGACGAGGAGGCTGTTTATGACTGTTTTGGGGTTTCGAATCACTTCGGCAGCGTTTCTGGAGGGCACTACACTGCATACTGTGCACATGAAGGTAGTGTGTGCGCGGACGGGCAGCAGAGTGGAGATTGGAACTGCTACAATGACCGCAGCATTGCCTCGACATCTCCAAGCTCTGTTGTCACCAGCTCGGCATATGTGCTGTTCTATAGAAGACGTTCCAAGTCGGAGGAAGACCCTGAGAACTTAGTCCAACTCTGCAAGTGCGCTCTACACAGTCATGAATTCACAAGCTGTTTCGTGTGCCAGACCAAGTGGGCAGTCTTGCTCACAAGTTATGCGTTCTGTTGCACACATGTTGCCACAGGCTGTGCGTTTACAGGGAGAAGCTACAGAAGGAGTATCCAGAACAAGCAGATCAGGCAATGGGTGAAGAGCCTGCATCAGGAGATGCTCGCTGTGCCACATCCCCAAGCACCTCGACGGAGGTCACAGAGTTGCGGGCTGCTCGAGAAAGGCTTGGAGATGGCCTCATCGATTCGAATCCCCTCCCAGCTGCCTTGCAGGCTGCGCTATCTCCAACCAGACCAGTGGATGAGAGCATGAGTGCTGGTGAGCCAAACACACCAGAGCCCAATGCAATATCCTTGGATGCTTCCACACCCATCACGTCATCTCAGTCAGACGGTGTCCCACGTGAAGAAGCTGAGATGAAAACATTCGGGATGAGTACATCAGTGAGAATGGGACAAGCGCTTCATGGCACAACAGAGTTCAGTCCACAGGATGTTGCGAGTGACATTGCTGACCTATCTGATACCGGGGACGCTATGATTTCAGGGGTATGCTGCACCTTGCGATCATTGGTGGTGACTGTCCGTTCTGTGGCAGGAGTCTTGAATCCCCGGCATGTGTGCAGGACCGTATGCAGCTGTCTGTTCACAGCCAAGGGGGCGGCACATCCGAGGATGGGAATGACGATTCTGGGCGGCCAGGTGGCAGTCACGAGCATGTGCAGGCATGGCTCCACAACATGAAGAATGATGAGTGACTGGCTTCTTCCGTTGTGTAGAGTAATTTGTAATTGTATGGCACGGGCAGTGTATTGCATGTCATCAAATTATTTGCATACTGAAATCGAGTTTGTACAGCCAGAAATTGTGTTCTGAGTACGAAACTATGTCTGCCTGCACATTCTCCCCATCAATTACTGCTCGTGCAACTGTTCACAGCACCAAAACCATGTGACAATCTTCACCAGCTGCTATTCCACACAACGTGGGTGTTACAGTCAAAAGCCTGTGGTGAAACTCTTGGGCTTTGATGGGGATTACGCAAACTCTCCAAATAGTTCCTGCACAGTCTCCATAGTTGTGGAGATAAATTTTGACACCAGTGGATGCATCTTGCACCATGCATCAACACCCACCTCTTGCAGGGTGTTTGCCTCTTCTTCTCTCAAGGGAATCAAGTTCCCAGGCGATGCTGACTTGGACGCATCAAATCGGACCAGCTTCAAGCCTGCAGTTCTGCGATGTAGCCCCTTGTCCTTGCCATCACCACGTCCCATCTGCGAGGCACTCAACCCCCTCCACACGGAGCTCACCAGAAACGTCACCTGGAATCATCAGCGCATTCCAGCACACCACACCACGAATTGAACACAGGGCGGAGAACTGTATTTCGCCACATATGGCCGCGCCTTTCTGTGTAGACAATTAAACGTCTAGAGCTCTGCGTGCCGGTGTTCACAAGGCATTTGAATGGAACGATCATATCAAATGGAAAGCTCATTTTGTCAGCAAGCTGCTGCAGAATCTTCGCACCTCCTCAAGATCAACATGTACGTTGTCACAGTGGCCATAAAACCGTATGTCTTCTTCCTGAAGAGTCTCCAGAAGGGTCTCATATTGGCCCCGTCTCATTTGGAACACAGGTTCTGGGAAGTACGGATGCTTGGAAAGCTTGCAGAGAATCCAACTTGCAGCTGCCATACCAAATACGGCAGGAGAGGTACCTAGAACAGGAATGGTCCGAATGCGAAAGTTTGGGATCACCTGCAGCACACCTGATCCTTTAGGCACTCAAGCACCACCAGTTCGAGGTGTTGGGCAATCCAGCAACAAAGCGGACTGCATCTGTGCAACTATACTGCAACTGTGGAACTGCAGTCAAGGATGCAGCAAACCTGGTAGTCCAGCATGGATGGCGCAGCTGCTTGCTCCTCTGTAGTGACCAGCCCACACCGTGGCTTCTCCATTGACAAGAGGCAATCAATGCCAGACGTGACATTGAACTTTGTTCGGAGTTGATGACGAACTGTGCGCACCAATGGGTCCATGCTGGCATCCACAAGATCAATAAACCGCAGCCGAGTTGGGTCTGCTTTGGCTCCTGCCCCCCCCACACACAGCACAGGCAGCGATCTTCTCTTGCAGGCAGCCAAAAGGTGTACCTGCACATGCCGCGATTCGATGCCCGTCCGTGTCGCATGACGTTAGCTGTTGATGGACTGAAAACTCTTGCAGAGGCTAGCAGCCCATGACCACAGTAGTCGCAGCACCACTATGCAACGAGCTGCAGTTTTCTCAGGAGCCTTACCTTCGTGTCAACGTTGTCAATCGCATCCAACACGTAGTCTGCAGGGGTAGGGCCCCCCAGAATCTTCTCCTCAGATTCCGCAGTGAACATCTCCACCCTGTACAAACGGCCTCAATATGCCATTGAGGGCTAGGAGGAAGGGTCTGTGGACAGGTCTCTGATGATGAAGGCTTTGTAGCGTCATGCGGGAACAGCACCTGGCTTCCACTTCAACTTCTGGAAAGATCTCATGAAAGTGTTGCGCCAACACTGTAGCTTTCGGTACCCCAATATCTGCGCGAGTTGCAACAGCGTGCCTGTTTAACGATGATAGTGTCACCTGCAAGCCTTATTCAGGTGCTGGTGTGCAACATGAATAAGAAACATGTGCGGTGCATCAGCTAGAATGTAATACCTGATCAAAGTCCACCAAAGTGAGTTTTCCCACCCCTGACCGCAGCATCAGGTGAGCTGCATGGCTCCCAACACCGCCCAGGCCTATGACTACCACGTGCGAGTGGCACAGCACAGAGGAGCCTTCACTGCTGAAGAAGAGGAGGTTGCGTGACAGGTGCTCCTTAACCACTGCATCATCGAGGTCTAATCCTATCCTGTGATCACTACTGCGTCGAAGCACGGGCTTAGCGGCAGTTAGCTGTCTTTGCTCTTTGCCAGGACTTCGCACCCAGCCAACATAGACCACAGCCAGCACTGCGCCGAGACAAAGGCCAGAAAGGAAGCAATATGTTGATGAGTTCAGCATCTTCGAAGGTTACTGCTATCCATAAACATGTCACACGTCCGCTTGTTATATACTCATCAGGCTACACTCTAGTTGGCGTTGAACCCACACGACGGTAAGCTGGTTTTTTCTTACGGGCAATCAAGATTCCTGGGAGGATAATGGTGACGATGAGGAGAGCACATCCCCCCAAATAACGCAGAACGCTCGGGGGCTCTAGTGCTGCCATCACGAGTCCCTGTACACCTGCAACTCCTCTTTAAGTGTCTCTCAGGCTTCAATTTCTAGAATGGACACGGGGATGTTGCAACCAGTAACATCAGGGTCACTGAGCAGGAAACGACGCGACTTGGTGTCTGTCCCAATGTACCCGCAAGAAGAACGCAACTGGAAGTTGATACATACGGTAATGTATTCCCACACGTTTGTGGTCACATTATATAGCTGCTTCACACCACATAATTCCCGCCAACACAGCACATTTGCGCACGCATCGTCCTGAATGATTCACGTACAGTCATTCTGTTCACGCACTAGAAAAGCACCTAGCACATGGCAGATCAAGTGTTATAATTCTGTCATGGATGCATATTCTGTAGCAGCTGTGTCCCCATTATCAGCCAGTCTCACATCAACAACCCAACATCCCTGACCTGTGTGTTGACTGTCATGATGTATTTGCCTACAGTCTACCATCTTCTTACGCAACTCTGGAATCTGCCAAAAATACATGCAATGGAGTAACAAAGACTACAGAAGGAGCATTTCAGGGTTTTCAATGTACTTCTTGAACGCTTGAAGCCATGTCGCAGCCACAGCTCCATCAATGACACGGTGGTCGCAGCTGATGGTGACTGTCATCACTTGAACCTGCATGTGCAACACAACAATCAACAAACACACCACAAAGCGCAGCACAGCAAGCAGTACACAATGAAAACTAGCATGCAAGGAAGTACAGCAGGCGTCACCTGCTTTGAGGTGCCATCCTTGCCCAGCACAACCTTTGGTGAGGTGACACCAGCCCCAAGGATGGCTGCCTGAGGAGGGTTAATGATGGGGCAGAAGCTGGTCACGCCAAACATTCCCAGGTTGGAAACTGCGAAGGTGCCACCAGTATAGTCCTCTGGCTTAAGTTTGTTTTCTTTTGCCTGCACGCATCGGGCTGTTCTGTAGCAGTGGAACAATGACATGCGTACAAAATTTTGCGGCCCAGTGCAGGGGTCGCTGCAGCATCCGCAACACCACAAGCAGCACAGCAACACACATGCCAATACACATACTGAACCCTTCCCCAAGGCATCACGAACGCATGGAGCGATGTGAGCACACAGTACAGGCAGCTGAAGGGAAGGAGACACCGAGGATGAGATGGAAGGCGTGCCTTTGCAGCTAGGCTCTTGACCTCCTCAGAGATGATGTGCAGGCCCTTGAGGTCAGCATCACGCACGATCGGCACCATGAGGCCCGCAGGCGTCTGCACTGCGACTGTGATGTCCACATTGTGGTACTGCCGGATGTACTCGCCAAACCATGAAGCATTCACCTCTGGCACCTGCCGCAGCGCGGCTGCGGACGCCTTGATGATAAAGTCGTTAACAGATATCTTTCCCCCAGTCTTCGACAACTTCTCGTTCAGGCTTGCTCGCAGCGCCAACAGGCTGTCCATTTGACAATCGTATGAGACGTAGTAGTGCGGCACTGTGGTCTTGGACTCGAGCAAGCGCTTGGCTGTGATCTTCTGGATCTGCTTCACTGCTTCATCTGTGTACGCAGCAGACAAGTCCCCAGCTACGGTAACAGCTGCAGCTGGGGCAGACGCTGCAGTCACACCAGATGCAATACCTTGCTTGACGTCAGCGGCAACGATGCGCCCTCCGGGCCCGCTGCCCTGAAGAGCCTCCACAGGGATGCCCGCCTCCCTGGCGAGCCGGCGAGCATATGGCGACGAGACAACACGTCCAGAGGTGGCTGCTGGCGCACGTTGCGGTGCTGCTGCTGCAGAAGGGGGCGGCGAGGCTGCAGGGGGGGCAGGCGGTGCCGCAGCAGCAGCCGGCGCAGCCTGTGCTGCAGCCCCGCCTGCATCCGCAGCTGTGAAGCTTGAAAAAGCCTGAACCGATTCTTCTTCCTCCACGATCACAACTACTGGCTCTCCGACCTGCACGGCGCTCCTGTGGATGAGCTCACATCGCTGCACGCAGTGGTAACAGGCAGTGTGTACAGGTGAGCATGTGTGCGGGGATGAAAACGGGCCTGCATGGCAAGCACAAGTGCGAGATACGGACGTAAGAGAGTTGGCGGGCGAACCATGATGTCCTGTTTGCCGTCAGGCGCCAGAATCTGAGCAATGAAGCCCTCATCCACACTCTCCCACATCATGGTGGCCTTGTCCGTCTCCACCTCGACTATCCCGTCCCCAGGAGCCACAGGATCTCCAACCTTTTTTGCCCACTTAGCAATGTTGCCCTGTGTCATCGTTGGAGACAGTGCAGGCATGGTCCAG
Source organism: Ulvella scutata (assembly GCA_032359135.1). Taxonomy (NCBI): domain Eukaryota; kingdom Viridiplantae; phylum Chlorophyta; class Ulvophyceae; order Ulvales; family Ulvellaceae; genus Ulvella; species Ulvella scutata. The sequence goes on from JAUMHD010007211.1 coordinate 47,573, forward strand.
ACCTGATGGGCAGGGAATGAGGTAGCACTTGCAGCACTAGCAGCAGGCGCCTCCTGGGATGCTGCTGCTGGTGGTGCGGCAGCCGAAGAGGATCCAGGCTGGTAGTTCTTTGCTGCGTCCATCTCTGACTCGTCGTCCACAGTCAGAGCAACCAAGGTGCCCACCTCTATGTCCTGTGACCCTGCTGGATACAAAATCTTTGCCATCACCCCATCATCTTGTGACTCCCAGCCCATAGTGGCTTTGTCCGTCTCCACATTCGCTATGATGTCGCCGGCAGCAAACGATTGGCCTTCCTTTACTGTCCACTCTGCAATGTTTCCCTGCAGCAGGCGCAGATGTGGGCAATCGTTCCCATACTGCTGAGAAGACGAGAATTTGAGTCCTCAGTTTCCAAAACAATTATTATTACGTACCCTTTCCATGGTTGGGGACAGAGATGGCATCGTTAACTCGGTCACGGCCATGTTGGCTGCACAAACACAGCTGGTGAGCCCAGATCAACTTACGGCAGCAGAGAAGTGCAAACCAGAAGTGACCAGTAAAACACCAAGTTATCTGTCAACATTTGAGAATTTGGATTGTACCTGATGAAAGCCGCATGTGTCGGCACTGAGCCCTCCATGCTCCGCTGCACAGAACCTGAGAGTGAGTTTGGGGGAACGCTGTCAACAAGGTACTCGGGGTATAAAGCGTAGTTGTACAATTATAGAGACGCAGTGGCCCCAGATATTGCCATTAATGGCGCACAAGAAGCTGGGAGATGGTGCCGACAACATGCACAAAAAAGAGTGAGCATCCTTACCTGGAGCATGCTCCCGACAAAACAAAGGATACAGATGCCCGTATCGAGTCATACTGACTTCCTTTGGCAGCATTCAATATCCCAACAAGAGCGTTTAGACTGCGCCGGCTTGCCTGCGCCATCTCCGAAAGAAGGTTAACCGATCCTAAACATCAGGTCTGAACACGAAGACACCGAACACACCAGTGTGTGATAGCTTGAATATTCTAACGTACAACTTATCGCAGATCCAGCATAGCACGTTGTTGTTGCCAGATGCTGTGCATGTCCTAATGCATTATACCTGACAGACTCCGCACACCTGCAAGCTGACTGAGATTATGGCTTCGGTTCGGGGTGCCCAATGCTTCTAGTAATAGCAAGAGTTGCGTTAAGAGACTTGGCTGTTTGTGTGTAGAATTAGTTCCGTTGCCTGCTGTCTGAATTGTCAGTATGCCTTGTGCAATGCAACCAGCATTGCCCAGCGCAAACCGTAGCGTTATAACCTGCAGATCTCAATGTAGAGGGTTGTCTCTTGTCAAGAGTAGACGAAGAAAGGGACCATCAAGTGGTGCGCGCAGGCGGCTAACTGCGGATCTCTCTTTCTGCAGCGTCACTGGTCACAGTCTTGCCACAGCGGTTTCCCAACCACTGATCCAAGATGCCGCGGCTTCAGCCGTCATCATGCTGGCGTCAGCAAGCCTTATTTTTGCTTTGTCTTTCATTCGCACTCAAGGACTGTTGGACAGGGTGAGCATCTGTGGGTCTTGCTGGCGCGGACGCGCTGATGAGCCACCAATAAACACCGTTGCAAGTCATTGAGCCGGCGCATCTATGTTGCAGAGCGACACACGAAAAATTTCTCACATATTGTCAGGCCCTCTCTTTCTGGCGGCTTGGCCTCTCTACAGGTGGGTTGCCCTTGCACCTTGAACTGGGCAAACAAACTCTGGTATCCGCGAGTGCACATGTAAGTTTCAATACAGACTTTGCGACAGAACATTTTGCTGCTCTGAATTTAGACCGTCTCATCACCTGAAGCGAAGGGTTTATGCTCGGTGTGCAGTGGAACGAATTCAAGTGCCCTTATCTCAGCCCTGCCACCAGGGATTTATGCTCTGTTCCTAGTTCTTGTTGGCTCTGGAGCTGTGGATATTCCAGCTATGGCCAGCTCCATAAGTAGATCTGGAGGCCGGGCGGAGCTGCTGCGTGGCCCGTTTGTGTATGCCCTGGTGCTCTTTACTGTTGCCGTGGGTGGGTGGCAAACCACCCTCCAAGGCATCTGTGCCATATGTATCATGTGTGGCGGTGATGGGTTTGCAGACATCGTTGGGCGACGCGTAGGACAAACACGACTGCCTTGGAACCGTGGCAAGAGTGTGGAAGGCAGCTTTGCGATGTTCGCATGTGGCGGATTGATGTCCTGTGGGTATGCTTTTCCTTCTCTGTTGATGTGTCAAGTTTGTGTGCTCTTAATAGGAGCGGGCATGGTGGCTGTAGCATGGTCCCTTCATCTCAATTGAGCAGTGGTGTTCTTATTCTGCCAATAGGAACTGATGGGCGCGAGGTTCTGCACATATGCCAGGTTTGCAAAATTATTGCGCCATGCACTGATACCAGTGCGATTGTCGACACACTGCCTCTGAACAGGAGCAGTGTTTGCAGGCTGGTCTTGTACTTTCATTCTCTTGGACTAATCACATACAATGTCCAGGTGGTACTGGGCGCAATCTTCGCCACCTCACTTGTGAGTACTGCTGTAGAATCGCTGCCTGCGACCATTCTGGATGACAACGTGTCAGTGCCATTGGTCGCTGCTGGTGTCTCCTTCGTTCTGGGTGCAGGCACAGCATAACGTCAAGACCCTGCCAAGTGTACGTGAGAAATTGGTGATGCGGTAGTTACTGCAGCCCCTTGCCAGGCACGCGACTAGTCAGGCAAAGAGGCCTTGTGAGCAAAGAATGATGCTTTGTGTTGAACGAGTTCACAAAGCTGACAGCGGCAGAACTATGATGGTGCCCGGAAGTGTGCGTACATGTTCTATGTAAGCAAAATCGGGCGCAAAATCTTAACCTGTGTGATCCACTCTACCATATTTTGAAACCAGACAAGCGGCTGCAGTTGGAGTGCCACACGACAGATGACCCAGCGCACTGGAATGAGTGAACCCTGCAGTAAACCCTGTAGATGCTGATGTTTGACCTGCTAGAATGGATGCAAATGCGTGTCCGTTCCACTGTAGCTGTATTCAGTGCTAGATTCACCCCTATAATCACTATGCCTGGTAATGCTGTCACTGGTAGATGTCTCTGGATTGGTGGATGTTGGACCTACACAGTCCTGCGCTGACCTGCCAGAGCAGGAGTTCTGCTTGCTAAATGGTGCATCGCCTGTGGCAGAAGCTTCTTGGTCGGATCTGGCTGATGCTGACTCGATTACTCTGCTGGCGGTGGCACTGGCGCCATGACCGGTGTCCAAGGTGACTTCGCAGGCAGAACTGTCCAAGCCTGCGGTCAGCAGACTTTTTGTATGTATGCCCTATCAGGCACATCATGATCCAAGCATGTTTTCTGGAAAACACTACTGGATATCTGTATCGCATGCTCATGTGATGACAGTATACTTCAAGAAAATTGTCGAAAAGGCATTTGGTGCCACAGACTTAAATCTGGAGCCGGGGGGAATGATTCAAGAACTGATTCAAGAACTTTCTGCCGAACAGCGCTATGAACAATTTAGTTGGGCTGAATGACAAGGTGTTGCATGTCCAGATGAGCTCAAACTTGAGACTTTAACTGTTGTCTCACAGGCATCACTGCATTGGCAACAAAGTAGTGGCACTTCGTCAAGTCAATGCATGCATCGTACGCCCTCAGGGAACAACTTAGATCGGGAAATTATCAGTTAACACAGATGTCTAGAACACACCCAATGGCAAGGTGCTAGAATGGCTGGCAGGAGGCTTTTGACGGCTGCTCAGTTCGCTGTCCGGGAGGAGCAGAGACGATTCTGGATCTAGCTCATCTGAGAATTCAGTGCTAGATGAAGATTCTGTGTAGTGCAGACTATCTGCCATCGTGGATGGCTGCATGGAGACTACTGGCGCAAGGCCCTCCACGTCAGAACGCGACTGCGTGCCAGGACTGTTGTCTTGCTGTGTGGTGTCAGGATCCACAGGTTGTGGGCTGACCGCCCCTCCGCCCTCCACATCCGCCGAAGCCGCAGGATCACAGCTGTCAGCTTGTGCATCTTGGTCACCACCCTTCGAGTCAGAGCAGACTTTGGACGCATCCTGGTCACCAGACATGTGTCTCAGTGTGGGGTCAGCAGCTTCGCCCTGGCCGTGCGCTAATGACTCGGCCGCATGTGATCCACTTGCTGCGGTTTGTCCTGTATCAGACACCCCAGACCCGTGACTCTGTAATGATGCAGCGCCAAAGAATCCACTAACCGATATCTTAGGATGCGAGACTGCGGGCGCGGACAACATTTGGACACTGTGCTGCACAGCTGCTCCTGGTTCAGGGTCGCTTGGCACGGGTTGGAGAGTGGACAATCCATGGCTTGCCTGCACAGAGGACGCTGGCCCTGCACTCTTCAATGACGGTTCAAGTCGCTGATGCAGCTTCACGAAAGTCATCATGACCGCACCAAGCGAGCGTGCGGACGCTCGCATACTCGCACTGGTGGAAAACCTGTCCTGGGAGACGCTTTTCAGCCCTTCCACCGCTGTGCTGACAGCAAGACAAGCAGAGTCCATGTGATCAGCTAGTGCTGCAGGAAGATCTTTTGCTCTTGCACGCGGCCTGGGTTTCGGTGCTTTGAATTTGACAGCTGCCTTCACAGATGCATTCCCTACTCGACTGGGATCGGGCTGCCCCGTGATGATTATCATCTCGTTCTGAGCTCTGCAAAGGAAACTTTTTCCTCAACATCCCTGTCCATAGAGAGGATACATGCCATCTAATTCAGAGTTTTATAGCCATTCACCTTGATCCTTGGGTGGACAAGAAGTCCATGAGTGCGCGTATCTGCACATCCACCTGATTCTTGCTAATGCCTGAACCCCCAGAATTTGTACCCGCAGAGCTTTCCACACAGAACCTCAGAGCCTGAAATATCGCATCATAGGCACAGCGTGACCTACTCAGCAGCTGTTTCGCTGTGCTTTCCTCGTCATATCCCCAGCCATCTCGATTCCATGAATCGTACTGACTTGAGAGACACATACATGCTTTCTGCTGCGGCTTCTGTTGCTCGAGTTCAGCTCTCAGGGGAGCAAGCTGTGCTGCACATGATTCCTCCTTCGCAGCTAGCTGCTGCTTCAAAACAGAATTCATCTGACGTAGCCTGTCGACCTCTTCCAGCAACATTGTATTCTGCCGTGTCACCTCAGTCATTTGGGTTGCTCTGACTGAGCATTGCAGGTGCTTGAGATCACTGACAGCACTCTCCTTCTCCTACACAGGCTACAGGTCAAACTCCCTACCATGAGATCATGAAACCGTTGGTTGCCTCTGTATCGGTCAACATCGTTGACATCTCTCTGAACGAGTCAAGAAGGAAAGTGTGTGGCCTGTGGCACTTGTGATGTTGCAATGACAGGTTCTTGAAGATAACACGCTCTTGAAGATGACTCACCACTCTCAAGCGATGATTCGTCGATTTCAAGTTGCGTATTAGATCAGTACTGAGCTTTCCAGCTACAAGCCGCTGCCGATGACACCTGGAATCCATTGTGTGTGATGGTTAGTAGCACGCGGCCAGACACGGCATAGAATAGGCACCGGCCGGAATCTGCGCACACTCGATGATAGCATGATGCTCAAAACTGTCCCCAAGACCTCTGATGCAATCGCATGCCAGTTGCCAACTGGCAGTTGGAGATGACCGCATCAAATTTCCAGAAGAACACCATCGCCACATCTAATCATATAACCCTTGCTCCAAGGCCTTCCAGCTGGATCTCACAAGCAAGAGGCATGCACCACGAGTCGTATAGGATCTGTACGTGAACTCAAGTGAGCTTTGCGACGGCTTCTTCCAGTTATTGCAAATCCCGCTGATATCAAGCACTGCAGTCATGCTCGCCGTGCGTAGGGTACAGGGCTCAGCGCCGCTGCATGCAAGTCCAGTGAAAACAAAGAAGAGTTTTACATGTCGTGCTCCAGTGCTGCAGCCTTTCATACGTGAGCCTGCATCAAGTGCACCGTCACGAGACGTGTCCAGGTACTTACCCACGTGCACAGCCCATCAACCATTTGCCCAGACAAAGAGTTGCGGACAGCACATATTCCTAAAAGGGTTAGACGCCACGAGTTAACCGCTTTGTAAGCTGCGTGAAAGTTGATGGGCTGCAAGGTTTCCTTGTGCAGATATGGACTCTTTGGACTTGGGATTCCGGAGATAGCCGTAATCGCGGGTGTTGCAGCCTTGATTTTTGGGCCAAGTAAACTGCCAGAGCTTGGAAAGGCAGCTGGGCAGACTGCAAAGAGCTTTCAAGATGCTGCAAAAGAGTTTAATGAGGAGTTGAAGAAGGGATTAGAGGTGTTGAACCTTCTCCATCAATGAACTGCTGACAGGCTGGGAAGACAACACTCCTGTGTGTCACCCCACATCACTTCTCATTGCTGCACGCACAGTCAGGTGTTGTGCCATAAGCCGCTGAGTGAAACTGATGCGCATAAGAAACTTTTTGTCTGGACAGCAGAAGCGACCAGAAACGTGATGCATGCGATGGTGCATAGTGTTGAATGCATGGCGTATGACCTGAATCATTGCCCATAGGAGCAAAATGCTGCTGCCGCTGGGGGCAGCGAGGGGCCTGCACCGGCGAAGGATGCAGCAGCAGTCAGCGAAGAGGCAAAGCCAGCAGGATCTGAAGCAAAGGCAGCAACCTCAGAGGTGAAGCCAGCAGCGTCTGAGGCAAAGCCTGCAGGCTCTGAAGCGAAGAAGGAGGCATGAGCCCAAGTTCAAGTTACATTTCCCTCTAGAGGTACATAGTGCAGTGAAAACATACATAGTTCTCGTTGCATCCTGTCGAGCATGTCATGAGCTGCTGCGCATGTGCAGAAGTTATACAATCTTCATTTCTGCTGCGCTTACACTACCAAACGAGCTCTCTCGCACCATTTCTGTAAGCTTCGGTACAGCCTCATCCCATGGGCCATTTATTTTTGCTTTGAACTTCTCTATATGCAGCAGCCACCACGGGCACACGAACAGCAGGCACACGTGCAGAGCCAAATATGCACTTGCCAGATGCCACGAGAAGGTAGCAAGCAGCACGGCAGTTGCCACAAGTGCGACAGCTACGATTGCTGTAAACAGGGTGTGCGACTGCTGCTTGATGTGCTGGCATGTGAACGGCAGCAGCACGAAAGCTGTCAGCGAGAACAGAATCTGCGCAAACTGCACACATGCAGCACACGTGTCAGTTCCAAAAACCTAATTGCGATGGGTGATCGGCGCAGGAGACAGAGGCAGGCTCCTTGATGCAGTTGCATTGCATGATGAGCATGCGGTGTGTGATCAGTGCTCGGCCTGCCTGTCAGAGAATGCATGTGTGCATCCATCCCCATGCCTTCGTACCAGTTAAGGAGAAACAAGCCATAATGCATGCAGAGGTAGCGCAACAAGCAAACCCTATGCAGCAGACTTTATCTCACGCATACCTGCGCAAGCAATGCATCTGTAGAACCCTTACAGGAGAGCAGTGAAGCGCACCACTCTCTGAGGCGACCCCAGCCTTGAAGCTAACAACAAGGAAGCAGCCACAGCTGCAACCATGGACAAGCTTCCAGACAGCTTGTATGCAACGCTGATTTTGAAAAAGTAGTCATGAATGTACAGATGCACTGCCAGCAGCCATGATGATGCCGCCGCCACCGTGTCGCCACTGATGGCCCTGGCCAGGGTGGCATACAGGGGGGACAGACAGTAGACCCCAACGATAAGCAGAAAGCTCTGGCGAGCTGCGCGCAGCAAGTTGCCACCGAGCTGCCTTCCTGCACAGAGCTCAGGCTGCATTGTTGCAGCTGCCGGCAGTGTCAATCTGAAGAAAATGTCGCCAACCGAGGCATCATACCTGTGATGTACCTTACAAACAGCTGCCCAAAGCAGATGAGAGCCACAACCAGCGCTAGCACTGACTCCACTGCAAGGTCGCCTGTCAGCAGCAAGCTGTGCACTTCCAGAACAGATGTAACGATGCTGACCTGCAAGCTGATGGCTTGTGCATCACATACCACTGCCCAATAGCTGCGAGGCTGCACATCTGCATTCAGCACCTGCAAAGCGGTTGCGAACTGACATTTCAACATGCTGCACAAGTGCACGTGTCTGTCGTCAGTTTCGTACTAAACGATGCAGGAACTGAGGGCCTGTGAAATTGTCCGGCCTGCCAGGTTGAGTCTTCCATAGCACGTTGCGTTGTGGGGCTTGGTCCTGCTGCACCCTGTTACTTCTAGCATCTTCACCAAACGGCCCATGTTGGTCTAGACTCTCCATCACCTGACCTGCAGCCGGCGCTGGTCAGGAGCGATAGCGAGACTGGGAAAAGTACAGGGTGTAGTCTGCTGATTGGAACTCACTTTCAACAACAACCCACATTTATGCGCATCAGGATGGATTTTTGTGCGCAAGGCTACTTTGAAGCCGAACACATAACTCAGCAACAACCAACAGTGTGGTGGACCATACAGGGAACCTAGGAATCTGCACCGTGCGAACAGAGCTTCACATCTTCAGCCGTGAATGTAGCACATAGAATATAGTTTTCTTGCCTGAATTAAGTTATTGTGCCCTTGGATCGATTCGTTTTTACAGTCATTCTTCATTCGACACAGGTGTGACAATCCAGCTTCCGACGCACAACAGCTCGGGACTATCGCACATCACCACGTCGTGCGAAAATAGTTCCGGCAACATATGTCGATGGAAATCTGGAGGCTAATTAATCAGCTGTAGCAACTTTGCCACATGGACACAAAGTTGAGTGTCTTGCTGCACTACACACGGGGCCCGGCGGGGTGGGCACATCAAACAGGACTGTCATGCTGCAGTGTCGCAATGTTTACTGTCGCCTTGGATTGGTAGCCTTTGACTCTCCTTTAGTTTCACCAATGCATGACTTGCAGAGCTGAATCGGGCTATCTCGAAAATAAAATTTTCTGCGCGCGCGAAGTCACGATGCACCACACGGATATATACATGATGCACTTGCAAGTTGGTGTGAGTTGGTCTTGGGATTGACCTTGAACTCAGCCGCGGGCCCATGAGCGGTAAAGTGCTGCTATTACCACGAGGTCCCTGGTTCGAACCCCGGTCCGGTCTTTTCTTCGAGCTCCTGAGCCGGTGCGTAAAGGGTCTCTGGTGGTTTCCCCTTCAACGAATTGCATGAATTCCGCCACTGTGGCGCTGAGGCCGAAGCTCAAAACAAGTATGGCGTAATCCCCGAATGATCGAATTGTTATATTTATTTGATGAATTGTATGCATGCCTTGGCAGACGGGTAGTTGCAGAGTACTCTTCCCGTGCGGTGGCACTCTTTTGTAGGAGACAGGGAGCGCCAGCAGGTGGGGCCAACATGTGCACAGTCACAACCTATGGGGCTAGCGGGGATTATCCACTTGATCACGTATCTCGACACTTGCATGATGGAGATGCAAGCGTCCCTCTGATTTAGCACAACAGTTGGTAAGCAGATGTATACAATAGGTATGCAGTATTAATTGCTGCTTCAGAGACTTGAAGCGGTGCAGCAGTTTGTCACTAGCCTCAAGACTTTCTTGCTCCCAAAGCTCCCTTCTGGGACGGGGCACTAGAGGATGATGATGGGCCGAGGGGGAGCGAGGCTCCGGAGGAAGGAGGGGGGGGCTGGAGGGGGAGGGGGCCATCGACATGCAGCCAGGAGTGGGAAAGGGTGGGACAGCAGGATGGAGGGGGGTTGCGGGCAGTGGGCGCCGGGAGGGGGGCGGGAGGCTGAGGTTCTTGAGGGGGCAGGGGGCGGGCGCAGGAGGGAGCCTCGCTGGGCAAGTGCGCCAAGCGGAGGGTGAGGGCAGAGTGGGAGCATCAGCGCGGAGGGAGGGACAGGGGGGACGATTAGTATCCGCAGGTGCCTGCGGGCATCAGCAGTGGGGATCGGTAGGCCAAACACGAGGGCGTTGCCAGCAACCCGGGCATGCACGCCAGTTGCGTACATGTTCACGATGTCTTGGATACTGCGGCAGATCGCGGCAGACAGCTCGAGCAGGGCTTGGTCTATAAAGGTTCGCTTGTGGAAGCAAGCTTGGAGAGCAAGTTGAGGTGCTGGCATGTGGATTCACCCAAGGGTACGATGCTGACGTGGGCCTTCTCGGTGGAAGATAGAAGTTGCGGTTGTGGCGTACTTTTGAAAGCTTCACCACTGCCCTGTCAGCACAAGTGGTAGCGTTGACGTATTTGTCTGCTCCGGGTGGATATAGAAGATGCCAAAGAGCATCTCCCAGCCGAAACATTGCCTTGATATCACCACGCTCGGGGACGCCTGAGCAGCTCGCCGGTGGCGCCCTGCATGCAAGCAGGGGCGGTCCAGGTGCATGGGTAGGGGGGTTGTGTTGGAGGGGGGGGTTGCGATGTGGAGGAGGGTGGGAGGTGGGTGGTGCTTGCATGCTGCGGAGTAGGTCCACTCAGCTGGCGACGATGTGGGAGGGCAGCAAGGTGGCAGATGTGGTGGGGGTTAGGATGCTGCAGAGTGGGGTTCACCAGCCGGAGATGCTTCGGCGAGGGGTCTGGCGGCGAGACTTGCAGGGTGTCGTGGTAGGGTGACAGGGGGTGCTGCTGCATGGCACTGGTGGCGGTGGCTGGCTGGGAGACGTTGCACCCTGCGGTATGGGAAGCTGGTGTGGGGGTGGGGAAATTCTGCGCGGCCTCAGGCAGGCGGAGCCGAGCGGCCTGGAGGACGTGAAGCTCACGCTGATGGCCACATCGGCACGCCAGTGAAAGTTTCGCCAACATTGACTGTACGATTGGTGTACAGCGTCATATTCCAATCTGTGATGATATCAGTGTAGGACAGGCGCCCACAACATCAACTGGCACAGTTACACCGCCCAGGCGTATGGGATGGACCATTCGTTATATCGCGGGATGGCTTGTGAAATTCGTTGCATAGCGTTTCCTCGGCTACGCCCCGAGTAAAACTCGCGATGTTGATGTTCTGCGTGGTTAGTCGAATTTATACTATAGTTTATATAACAAAATGAAGGAGCTGTTGTGCGCATCACAGCATGACGCACCTAACATCCTAAACTTGGCTCAGGAGGCAATACTCATTCGCCTAAAACCCACGCTTTAACCCCTCATGATCCATGGTGCATCCTCTGCACTACCAGGAGTGAAGAAACGTATGTGTGCTTTTAGGTGGAGGTTGGTGTAAACGGTTGCGGGCACCTACTCGAAGTCATCCTGGTTGGCGAGCTCTCATGATCTTGTCCTGTTCCAGAGCTATCTTGGCTTGCTTCTTCACATGTGTGCATGACTACGTATCAGGCGCAGCAGCTTGCCGAACGCCAACAGCAACATCCCATTAAAGAAAAATTGGTCGCTTTTTCCAGTGTATTCACTGTATTGTAACCTTCCACTGCTGAACAGAAACAGGAACTGTCAATCGCTCCATCAGTGCTCACCCGATACACCAACGCCTGACCCACGTCTCATCACAGCAAGTCTCTCACTGGGCCACGCCGTACTAGACCTCGTTGCAACACAACGGACAAACATGTGTACTGCCCTCCCCCAGCCAGTGAACTAGCAGCCATGGTATTCGGGATGGGCATGTGTGCCGCAGCATCGTGTTGCAGCTGTGCACCATCTGTGACACCCAAACACACACAGCTGCAGATATCAGAGCTCTATGTCTTTGGCACTCTGCAGCCGAGCTCATACTTCTTCGTTTGTATCTCCAGAGTAGGATTCTCACATCTGCAGACACATAACATGTTAGCAGCTGCCGCCTACAATGCAAGAAGGTGCTGTTCTAGAGGCAGTTGAAGAGCACAAAGTGGCCACAGGAGTCGCAACCGCCAGCTGCGCACATTCTGCCTACATCTGACACACTCAACAGTGCGCCCTCAAAGTGTGCACCTTTCAGATTGGCCCACTCTCCTGCAGCATGAACCACTCAACTGGAGTCGTGCTTGGAACAGCCTCATGGCACTGCACACCACTGCTGCACACCACTGCACACTACTGCTGCTCCAGCATCTTGCAGTGGGGAAGGCACCATGGCTGAGGCAGGCCCCGTTGTGTGGCAAAGTCAAAACAAGCCACACCCAGAAGGTCTGTACACTGGGTATGGCTATCTATCAACGATTGTTTGGGCAGCACAGGGCGGCAGCAAGCCATGAGCAAGCACCGTTTGAGGCTCTGGCAAGTGGAGTGTGAGAGCACTGGAGTGTAGAGCAGTTGTCATGAGAAGGAAAAAAGTCTGACCCCCGACCGTCTGCACAAATGGAAGAGTCAGTTTCACACCTGTGCTGCGATCCTTTCCGAATGTTGCACCTGCACAAGAAACAACGAAGGTTTACATGCGTGTCTTATTGAACATCACGGAGGAGAGCAGAATGGAGGGAAATGCACAGCAAAGCCCATGCACACCTGTTAGAATAGCGTTTTCAAACTGTGCATTCTCCAGGTTGGCCCCGTCGAAGCTAGCAGAGTATCCGTTCACATCTGCAGTTGCACAGCCCAGCTTGTAGCCATTTTAAAGCGAAACAAATTCCAGCCATCAGTGCTGAGCTTGCGCATGCTGCGACGATCCCGGAGACCAACATGAGGAAGGATTCACAGAAGCTGCTGCAAAGCAACATATTTGCAAAACAAGACCTATACACAAGAACAATTTGCATTGGCTACAGCAGGTTGCAACTTGTGAGGGGCTCTGAGCTGCGGCTTACCTGTCAGGTCTGCATTGGAGAAGTCCGCACTCTTCGCGTCCGCCCTCGCAAACTCCACACCTGGAATGTGACACAGCTCGTTTCACCTGTGCTGCAAACTACTTGGCGATGCTGAACATGTTGTATGCATGGCCGGCCCCTGAGAACCTGAGGCCATCAGATGGAGAATGCCAAGAGGCCGGTGTACGCTCCACAACACTGCCTCAAGTACAGATTAGCACATGAAAAGAGTATGGGCTGCACGCCTGCGAAGTTGGAGTTTGCGAAGTTTGCTCCACGCATCAAAACTCCTGAGAACACTTTCCCTGTGAGGTCTCGGTTGCTGTAGTCACAGCCTCGCACATCCACGAACGCCTCGTCCATTCCTGAGCTCGCCTCTTGGGAGAAAACCGCACGCGTCTCAGCGAACTTGTCCAACGCCTCCAGGCTGCAGCATAACTGGCACTGTGATCCCCACACAGTTCTGCTAGAGATGCTGCAGTGCACATGCAGGACAAGTCTGTGTTACGATTACACTGACCAACATGACTGCAAGTGCCAGTACGCACGTGCATCTTGCTGGATTGCTGCTGGGAGGTGGGAGCTTGTCACGCATCGCTGCCAATGCTGGGGGCGCAATCAAGATGCACGCTGCACAAGCGCCTGCGAGTGCAGAGGACCACAAATGATAGTCAATAACAGCATCATTGCGCTGGTGTCTTGTTAGCACTATACGAGCCTGCATGGACGCCTTGATAGCCTGGATTCAGCGTGCTCAGGGTTTGCATACATGTGCCCACCAGGGGAGAGACAGACTGCAGCGCAGTACACTCCCCGACCAGCAGCACAACTGAAGCATGAGAAGCAGGGCTTCACTCGGGAGATTCGAATCAAGATAATTACGTTGTCAACATTGCAGAAGCTCTCAACTAACGGCATGGAAGGGGTCACACCAACTTCTCGCTGCGTGACCGTTGCTGCGTTGCTTGCATCATGCAGGAGCCTTGACGACTATTGAAGGCTTGCACCGTCATCGTTGCACCAAGTTTTGCGTGGAGGCGTGCGGTCAGTTGTCCGCCCAAGCACCGCGGAATGAGCGATCTCTGAAAAGCACGAGTGATCACAATCAACGGATTCCGATAACTCTGAGTAGCACACGGATTGATTATTCCCTCCTACAACAGTGTTGGCCGCAGAGTCTCGTATTTGATACGCCACAGCTAGCGCTTTTCCACACGTACTTTGCAAGTGATGGCCCCTTTCCATGCATGCGAGTGGTCCATGGAGCTCCATGGAGAGGTGTTGTCTGAACATCACATACTGTCGGCATGGACCCACGACCCTTCAAGTGATCAACTGGAGGGTGAAGTCCCGCCTGCATGGCCGGGTTTCTATGCACAACTGAAAATCAGCAGTGGACTTCTGGTGCCCTCCTTGCTGTGCAGCCGCATCTGGCTTCCATGAACGCAACCCCTGGATCCGTTTGACCCCACATCCTTTGAGTTTCTGTGCAGGAATGGGATGCACAGGGGTGACCAAAAGCATAACACAGCCTCTCTGTGACCCAATCACTGTGCCGATACATTGAAATGTCGCATCTCAGAACCGTTGCATAGAAGGTGTGCCAACTTTTTGGTTGCCGTCAGCACGTCCTTCCTGGCGTGAAGAGAACACCCCTCAACACCGATTCACTGTCTGTAACACCAACAAGAACCTTACTTCCTTTGTGCAGCAACAAGCCACACGGACAAGAAGTTGGATGCCAAGTACACCACAGCCATCCATGAACTGACAGATCGTCTCAGCGGTGAAAGTGAAGCAGCATTGCCTGCATGATCCTGTTGTTTCTTATGCTTTAGCCCCTTTCCTTTCTTACACTGACAGTATCCGCATCAACACTGGCCGCACCAATGCAGTGGGAGCATAAACGAACGGCACTAAATTGTATGGGAAGTAAGTGGACCCATGGAGAATGGCAGGATCAAGGCACACTTCGCAACACCAACAAGTGTGTGTGATCCTGTACCAAAATTTTATGCATAGCTGCTGTCGGGGCCTGAATCTGTCCCCATTACATAGTATGAATCCAACATAATGCTGCTAGAATCTATGGGTTGTCAGCCTGTGCCCGGCGGGCTGCCTCAGCCGCCTCGACCTCTGCTGTAATCTCCTTGACAACAGCATCAATAGCCTCGGGGTCAAGCTCTGATAGCTCGGGCTTGCCGTCTACGGTCTTCATGACCATCACCTCGACCGTTGATCCGCTGGCATCAACCATTTCCATCAATGATTTGACACACAGCTTCACAGCATCTTCGCCTGCTGGTGATTCGTCCCCATAGTTCTTCTCCAAAAACTCGCGAACCTGCAACGATCCTAAAACTCGACTTCATTGGCCATCATACATCATTTACCATCATACACACCAGCATATGATTCTGTGGTGGCACAAAGTTTTCATGCACGCAAGTGAGGGACGCTCACCGTCTTGGAATTTCTACCTATAGCATTCGCCTTCCATGCTGAATAGATGCCCGAAGGATCTGTCTGGTATAACTGTGGCTTCCCGTGAGAGTCAAAGCCAACCACAAGCGTGGATATGCCAAAGGGGCGCTCTCCTCGCTTTTGTGTGTAGAGTTGCTGAATCTGTGCGATGTACTTGGTAATATATTCCACAGCAACAGGCTCATCAAAAGTTAACCGAAATCTCTGCGCTTCCAGCCTGGCCTTATCTATCAAAACACGAGCATCCGCTGTGAGCCCCGAAAAAGCCAGGCAAATATGATCATCTACATACACGATCTTCCTAACTGTTCTGGACTCTTGCAGCTTGGCTGCAGCCTTCTTCTCTGCCCCTGCGAATCATGTGATATGTTTTCGTGGACCTGCTGTGATCAAGACGAGCGTGGGAATCGAATACGTGGGAATCGAATACGGGGGAAGCTCATGTCGTACCTAGCACGATGCAGTCAGATCCTCGCACTCCAACGGCAAGAGTACCACGTCCAACAGCTTCTAGTGCGTACTCAACTTGGAATCTGTAGCGCAAAAACGTTGTGGCTGGTGTTTGACCGCTTCAACCAACTGCACGTCAGTACCTCATCTGGTTCACAGGGGGGCGTACAAATGCCCGTCGGGCGAGAAAATGGTGATCGCGCTGTCGTATCGAGACATAGTGCTTGTGACTTGTGAATACGCTGCCCAACTGCTTGATGGTCAAAGTGATCACTGCTGTGGAGAATGAAACGTCCTCTACAGAGCGTGCCTGTGTGCGCAGAACACACTTTGCAATCTAATTTGAAGATTGCTTTCATATTCAGGCCTGGCACAATGGACTACAGCTGCATACAGGCATGTACTGGAACCAGGTAGCTTGCTAGCACATGTGATGCATGAACTCCACACACAGACGTCAGCATGCTGAGACTGCAGCTGGAGACGAGTTTGAAAATGCTCAAAAACCTTTGCGGAAATGTAACTGGCCTCGAATGTAACAAAACAACGGAACTCTGTTAAACGGTAGGTGCACGTGCGCTGTGTGCACTGCACAGAAACACCAACCCTTTGCTGTTTCTGATGGTGGAATTCAGTGGGGAACAGCACATCAAGAACAAGCGGCATGCACAGCGAATTATTTCACTCTTTTGTGTACGCTAAAATGACATTGTGAGAATCCGATTCACAGTTCCTTGCATAATCACCAACACACAGGCAGCTTCGCTACCATAATACTCACGTCTCAAGCCCGCAACTCTGGACCTGATCAGTGCACTTTTGCATGCAGCCTCCCACAACTGCACACTGTTGTGCACAACTCAATTCAGCTTTGCAGCAGCTCCACATAATATCTGCTCGCTACTGCCAACACATGTCAGCGGTTCACGTACAATCAAGAAAACGATAACGCTTCATTTAGCCATCCCCTTGCAACCTGATGTCGCAGGCTCTTCTGCTGCGTGCGTCAGCTACATCTTGTCTCATACCACTTCGCTCACTGCGAAACAGTGACAACGCCTGCACGGCCCACACCTACTGCAACTCTCCTCCCTGCCTTACTTGGCTCAGCTCGACGAGCATCAAAGTATCAGGAGCATGGAATGTGCTCCTCACCCCTGACATCTTCTCAAAAACAAACAAAGCTCGTCCAGCCATTCATCGGACAAACCGTTGAATAAAACCCAGACAGGCACAGAAGCCCCCAAACCTACCGGTCAAACTAAGACTGACGGCTGTGGGGTTCTACAGTTGACAGCATGGACTCCAGCTTTGACAAGTTCTGAGGATGACTCAGCCTGCAAAAGACACGCCGTGTCAAGAGTGCCATCACTGATGAAGGACGAACTCGTGTAGCCTGCTGGGTGCTCAATCGAGTACCCTAGACACCATTTCACAAACAACATCATGACTTTCAGCAGCGTGCCAAGCTGCACATTCTGGTGCATGCTGCGCTTCAAGCAGCACATGGTGTGAAATATGGGTACACATCCATTCATGCTCCCAGCTCACGACACCGCAGTGCAAGCGGTGATGTGTATTTCAATAATGGATGCGCACTGTTCAAGTACTTGCATCAGGCGATCTGAATGTTGAGCCCTTGGGGTTTTCCTGGAGCTCCCATGCCGGGAGGTGTTGGATGGTATGTGTGTGTCCGAGGGGTGAGGTCCACGGGCAGAGAGCGGTTTGGACGCTGCAAAGAATAATTCAGTCAGTGCATCAGACGAACATAAAAGTTCCTACAGGCTCGTATTGAGCATCGATGACAAAAACAGCTGTGCAGCTGAAAGTGTCTGTTCACAGACCACTTGCACTAAAGCCAGCTTTTATTGCTATAAATAGCATGCGTGGATGCGCACGCGGAGCTCCATGTGCAGAGTTGCTGCCATGAGCACGTGCTGACATCGGAGTGGTCCCGATGCTCGACCCAGAACGCTTGGGCAGCATCCGCTTAAGATCCATGAAATCCTGCTTTAGTTTTTCCAACTGTTGCTGACCTTCGATCCGCTGCTGATCGGATCTGGCCAGCTGTTGCTTGGCTAATTTTGCATGTCCCTCTGAGATGCGACAGCGCTCTTGCAACCTTCGGACCTCAGCTTTCTGCACTGACAAGTATGAAATGACACTGCTGGACTACCCAGGAAGAAAAATCTTATTTCCTGGGACGCAGGTACAAGAAATGAAGCGAAGACGCACATGCTCTGCCACCTGCAGATACAGTTGAGACCTGTCGGCATCAAAGGCGCGGACCAGCTCTTGCATACCCTCCAGAGTTGCAGTACCTGTACGTACAGTTCTTTTTCAATAAGCGTTTGGGCGGGACACGTGTTCCTGCCACAAAAACAGACATGTTCAGGCCGGCAACACCACTGAGGGAAGATCACAGCGACGCAGCAGCGCAGAAACGTACTATTATGTGTAGTCTCTAGCAATCTTGCGTTATCTGCCAGGAGTTCCTCCATATCCTGCAATGTGAATCCTGCACACCACAGTATTCTGATGACAAATGAAAAAAAACGGGCAGTATCGCGACACTCCCACGCTGCATTTCTGCCACGAAACGCACCTGAACGATCTATGTGTACCGCATAACGTCCAGGGGCATGCAACTCGTGTGACTGGACCTCCTTTAGCTGGTAAAACTTAATGGCCCCGTGATCGACACCAAGGCCCGTCACTGCACGCTGGCTGACAATCTCCGCTGGCGACATTCCAAGCACAGCTCCTTGTTGCCATGCGTGCTCATTTAGCACGAAAGCGGGGCTCAGGAGGTCAACGTTCACCGTCGCATTGCCGCATGACTCGCGCCTTTGCATAGACATCCTGTCCGAGGTGTCCGAGCTCTGAACGGATGAGCGGTGAAACTGATGCATTCGTGGAGCTCTTGAGTCGGGAGCGGCACCGCTGTCGTGCTGGATTCTGCCTCGGCTGTGTATATCGGCTGTCGAGGACATATCGCGCGCATCGAGGGCTATATTGGACAGCTCAGGTAAGTCTCCACTGGTCTGTCTTGCAGACATACCGCGTACGTCGTGAGGCGCGACCTGCTCATAGCTTTGCCCTATCTCTGGCCGAAATTGTTGCGCCCGCGCATCCTTGAACAGAGACTCTACATCTGTTTGATGTTCATAGACCTTGTTCCTGGGGGAAACTATGGCGAAGTCTATATCGTCTAGTTGCGACGATGTCACGGACTCGGATTCAGACATTGTAAGAGCGCTCCAAAGGTGCTGTCCGACAACAGAAGTGGAAGACTTGCATCGGTTAGTGCAGGGGTTTGTGGACAGGTTAAAGGTTATTTGCTTCACAATACATTTCTGACGTCGGACTGCTCATGATGTGTTTGTGATGTTTGCATGCCAAGATAGCATATAGGGTGTTGCCCCTGGGAACTCATTACTGATCATCACGGACAAAGGCAGCCGCGTGAGCACACCACCACTGTGGGCAAAAAGTGCGAGCCGTCCAAGCCGTCAATGTTAATTCAAATTATGTCGAGTGTCATGTCTGGGTGTGCAGCGCTAGCGTTGTGCAAAGTCCGCGTCACCCTTCCAATGCACACACACCAGTGGATAGACCCTGAGCGTAGTCGAACTGTGCGTGGAACAGTTGACCACTGTGCATATAAATCTCTTTCTTTCTATGCCAACCAAAAAGAGTTGCTTACACGCCGATAAGTTCTGTCATGACACTACACTTGGTGGTCCATGGTATTATACTCTGGTATTATACTCTCTGTGAACACGTCACTCAAACTCAAATTTCAACCTCCCATTACCTACACATCCTTTCGATGTATCGTACAGTAGCTGTGCACAAAAGTGTAGTGACTGTACTCCTGCGAAGTATCGCACATTCGAATTCATGATCTCGACAAGATCGTAGAACAAAGAGCGCCAAAAGCCCCCGACAACGAGCAATAACCCGGCAGAGCCAGGTCCACATTGACAGACGTAGATAGCAGCACAGCACATGCCAATGCTTGGCAGTCAAGTCCTGTGTTACAGGGTTACGTCCATGCATAGGATCGGAGTGGAGAACTGCAGTGGGAAACCAGGGAAACAACGAAATGAAACTATGTAATTACATCGACAGGATGCAAGAGAAAGCGCCAATGCAACCAGAGCATC
This sequence comes from Ulvella scutata, assembly GCA_032359135.1. Lineage (NCBI taxonomy): Eukaryota > Viridiplantae > Chlorophyta > Ulvophyceae > Ulvales > Ulvellaceae > Ulvella > Ulvella scutata. The sequence goes on from JAUMHD010007211.1 coordinate 67,396, forward strand.
AGAGAACCATCATGCAGAAACTGCGAAAACCGGGCGGAACCTGCCACAAAACCAGAACCAACGCTAGCGCCAGCCAAGCACCACTGCACTATAGACGCAGAGTACTCTCTTCCACCCCAGCAGTGGGCACGAGCATCCTAGGCAGCCGGGCCTGCTCACTGACGGTAGAGTACAATTGCACACCCGCTCGGAATGGTTGCCCTTGCAAAGCACGACGCTGATTTCCCGATGTGCGCTTGCAAGTAAAGCCCCATGCTTCACTTTGCCGGCAAGAAGGCGGAGGTACTCCACACCCTGTTTGTCCAAGTAACCATGTGACTTCACAACAAATGCGCGAAAGGCGAGCCCGGGCAGCCGGTGTGCAGGTGCCTCCGCGCGGCAGAGGCGGCGGCGCCGGTGGTGTACATGTGTGCAGCGCCGCACGCGAGAACAGTGGGACCACCGGCGTGTGTGACCACGGTGTCAAGGGCAATGGGACCGGGGCCAGAGTTCAGGATGGCATAGACATCCCCACGGGCTTGCCCAGCAGTAGTGGAGGCAGATGGGTCGAGCTCCTGGCAGAGAGGCTCGCGGGTGCCGGAGATCCCCGCACAGCTGGTAGCATTCTGTAGCGCCTCAATCACATTGTTCTGGTGGCATCTGCTAGGGATGCTGTTGCAGGTGAGTGAGTGAGGGGCATCGTTGTCGTGTCGTGTGTGTAGAATGTGTTGAATTACTCCGCTAATTCCGAGTTTTCTTCAAGCGAGTTATGGGGACAAGCAGATCACCATGCGGCCCAATTCATGCATGCTGAATCCTCTACATATCTCTGAGACGTAAGACTTGTTAATTGATTGCAGAACCCGACATGACAAAGCTTGGTGCACTCATCAGTACAGAACAGGAGAAGGTATCCCAACTTTATGTGCTTGAATCGTGGCAATCAAGCTACCCGACCAGCATATAATGCAACAGCGACAGAGTGCATCCACTACCTTGGGTAATTGGCCCCTGCAGCCAGGGACTGACAGTCAGACATGGGTGCAGCACGCTGTCACCCTCTGATGCCGGACCTGTGCTGCCTTTGTCAAGCGCACGCCACTGCACACAGGCTTCGCTCCAGGCAGACACAGCCTTTGGGGACGGAGTTTGCGACAGGCTGCACTGCCATGTCACCCCAGAGAGGTTCATTGTGGTCTCGCCCCTGACAGCGCGGGTGCTTGCATGGAACGCTAGCAATTGTTGGATTGATCACATAGGCGGAGCAGAAAAGCTTGTGCAAGCAACTTCTGAGCCAAAAAGAGGACGTTCACAACCACGTGCACGGACAGCAGAGGAAATCACTTCATGTGACGGCCTTCAGCCACACATATGCCACAGCACCACCACAACAGAACAATGTGCGCACCTACTGGGTATCCTCAGGAGAGGACATGGAGGCTCCTGGGATCCAGCCGGAACCGATGCTGGCTATCCGCAGAACCTCCGCAGCTGTGATCATACGTGAGTCATGTGACATGTACCAAGAGCGCACCATACACCGCATGAAACAGTTGTTGCAGCGGTGACCAGGCTGTGGGAAATCAGAGTGGTTCGCTTCTTGGCTAAACCAGCCAAGGGTTTCGCAGGAGTCAGGTTGGAATGACTGCCCAGGGCACTGGTGGTCATTGACGTAATCATGCTGTTTAGAGGAGTCTCGAAAGGCAGCAGTGTGGCCGGGGGGTGTACGGCCTCTTGAACATAGGGCTGGCTACGGCGTGGATGAAGAACACATTGGCCAGAACAGAGCCTCGCCCAGGACACAGGTGGTAATGGGAGGTGCAGCTGTCACAAACCCCTGCCATCAGCTCTGAATTGTGATCATGACTGGCAGTGACTTACAGCGCATCCATCCTGCGGCGCTAAACGTCCAGGGTTCGATCCCTCCTGCACCGTCCTTACTTCTTGCAGGGGTCTTCTGCGGGGCCTCAGCTGAGGAGTGTTTTTGGAAGCTTTCTCCTTAGGATTCACGGGAGTAGATTGTATTCGTCCGCCATGTTGCGCGAGGCCGAAGCGCATAGCAAGCATGCATGGCGCGTTCCTCGAATAATCATTGTATCCAACTCACGCAATGCATGCAACCTTGGGGCGGTTGTTCAACTTTAAGCTCCGGCAGAAGCTCCGGCAGGCTGTGACCAGGCAACTAACACGTGAGCACTGCTGCCATGATCTCCTGCATGCGCAGCTGTCTGCTGCGCTATGGCGCCTACCATGCACGAATATGCTACTTTCTCTATTGTTGTACAATCGTGATGGACAGTGCATCATCTGCACGGTAACGTCCACGAGTACTGCTGCTGGCTGCTGCTGCAAATGCCCTTGTAAGCAAGGATTCCCATTTCACCGGTGCATGTTGGTTCTGCGACACCCGGATGTAGATGCCTCCCTCCCTGTCAGGATCAACACCACATACTCCTCCAGCACGCTCATGTCAAAGTCAAAATGAATGTCAGGAAGTCCTATGTTTGTACTCAACAGTTGCAGAATGAAGCACCGCTGCCCCCGCCCCACCCCCCCCTCCCCCGTGCTGCTCTGGAACACCACCCCCCCCCCCCCCCTGCCGACGCCGTCACCGGCGCCACCGCCTCTCCCTTCGGGCCCACTGCGTGCGCCCCCAGGTTCCCCCTCACCCCCGCCCCTGCCGGGCCCCCCACCTCCTGCGGCCCTCGCCCTCTCGGCATCGCCCTCTCCCTCCCGCTGCCGCTTTGGTGTCCCAAGCACTCCTCCCTTTTGACGGGGCCAGTCCCCCTGCTTCCGGCGGCCGCTCCCTGCCGTTTGCTGTTGGCAAGCCTACCAGCAGGCTTAGTGTGCCGCCCCCGGCGGGGTGTCAGCAGCCCGCCCCTGTGGGCTGTGTCTGTGGCCCTGATTTTGTTGTCCTGTGTTGTGGTGGCGCTGCTGATCTGGGCTGCTTGTGTGTAGGTGCAGGGAGCTTTCACTGGATTACCTTCGTGCTGGGTGCTCTGGTAGGGTCTACCTAGTGTGTCGTGCCTGTGTTCTTGCTTTGTGTTCAGTGGTTGCATGGTCCTAGATCTATGCGCTTTGTGTACTACTGCGCCGTGCCACTATCGATGTAACTTTCACAATGAAGAACACGCTGAGCATAGCATTAGATATCGAGGGTTGACCTGACCCTCAACAGCGCACCCCAACACTCCTGGTATGTCGAGTGACCATGCATCCCATGCATGGTCACTCACATGGCTACATGTGCATTGATACCAGCATGCTTGTATTGTGTTGCTGATTCCCACATAAGGGGCTGCACTAGATTAGGCTGCTTGGACTGTACTGAGCTATTCACGCCTGGTCACAACAGTAAGCGGCATCATCGAACACGAGGCACATCGCATCCAGTACTGACAGCGCGACTGAGAAATGGTGGCTGGTTTTATTTAATGTGAACTGCCATGAATGTAGAAACTGATGAAGTACACTCAAGGTTATGCACATAATGTGATGCTGAAAGCTGAAGAGCCAGCCTCTGCAACACCAAAACCATCAAGAGATGCTTCAGGCACAGGACCGTCAGCTCCTGCTTGGAGACTGGCACTTCTAGCCATGGCACGTATATCTAACAAACCCTGCTGACTGTCTGCACAGAAGAAAGACTGGCAGTACCAGCCAGCCATGGGTGCCTGTTGGGATTGAGGAGCCACAGCTACTCCGCTGGAGAGGAGAGCTTTGCAAAGATGCAAGCAAGAATCAGCACGTTTAAAAAAAAATTCTTCTTAAACCCCTCTGACATAGGTATGGTAGCTGCGATGATCAGAAACCACATGCTAGGATGAGCCCATCTGGATCCCCTTCAGTTGCAGGTCTCTAATCCACTCTTGATGCCCATACACGACACGACAACACGAGAGAACGTCAACTAGCTTGCTCCTCCGTTTGCTCTAACTGTTTTGTCCAATCAAATTCCCCCCAATTCTCCAAAAATTTATCTTTCTCATTCGTCTGCGAGGTAGTACTGTCTCGCTGCGCCCGCCTGTATATCTCTACTGTGTCGGCCCCTGACAAGCTCGCCATAATAGACCGCCCAAATCGCCTGTCCCAAGACTCTTCATCGTCAATTACGTGCACATATCCTTTCTTGTACCCGAACTCCACATGCAAATATGGAAAGTTGCTAGGAATGCAGTTATTAAGGCCCCTGTCAGTAGTCTCTATGAACCGCTTGGCATGGTGCTGGCTCCACTCAGATTCCGCAACATCTATTTCTCTTTTGAGAATCATGGGAGCTGATGAAAACGCCTCTTGAGAGACAGGAACACACTCCACACACGCATGTGAGCGGCTCTGCTTCACATGCGTGGCTGTCTCCATGAATATGCACCTCTTGTCCTGCAGCAATGCCTTGCGGTGTCCATGATCTAGCACTACAGCTGGTGGATGACAGCAGTTCACACAGCTGACATTCGAAGACTGTGCAGAACAGCGCAACACAAGGAAGAGAGTGCTCAAGCATCACAAAGCCATGGCCATGGGGCCAGCACCGAGACACAGCAACAACTCATATCACTTTCGGGAGAACACAGCATCACACCTGCGCCTGAAACATCTGAATGAGACACTTCTTGAAGTTCTTCACCTCCTCAGCCACTTCAGTATCTGCAGCACGCATGCAGGACACATGCTCGACAGGGATGATTGTGCAGTGGCCAGGCACTAGACTGCCACGTGCAGGCAGCGCCAGGTACGCCGCAGAACCAATGCTCAGTGTAATGTGCTTGTTTCTCTTGTCACTCATGAAACAGAGGTTGCATCTTGATGCCACATGGTCTTGCGGGCCCCGCATCGGTTGAGTTTGCTTCCTTGCTTGCACTTCAGGTTGCTGGGGCTTCTTCCTGCACATGCGAAGTGCTCAAATTAGAACATGCCTGGGAATTCCCACAAGACACCTGCAACTCCGCTCACGGCGTCACAGACAGCATAAAGGAAACGGTATCGCGTGCGGGGTGCAAGACCACAACACTCCTGTCCAAGCAAGGCAACATTAACACTGGCAGCAGTGGCTATTGACTGCGCACTTTTTCGCGTGCAGGTCAACTCCCACTCCGAAGTCATGCTCGTCATCCGGATCCATGTCGCTCATCTTGAATTTGCGCTTTGAGGTGATGTTGCGGGCAAAAGCTTTGTCAATGTCGTCCATGCCGTGCCCCAACCGGGTGCTCTTGGCCAACGCTGCAGCGCTGAGGTGCTCCTCGTCTTCTTCCGTCATCTTGTGTCTCCTACGTTCGTGGGCAGCAGGAGGAGTGGGCCTCCTGTCACTGGTGTCCTGCAGTGTTGCTACTTCTGAGCATCGACACAGAGCTACTGAGGAGAGGATACAGCTTTGAAACAACATACAGAAATGCGGCTGCAGCTGGCATTCACACTAGTGCATTATGTTGAAATCGTGTACATCACTGACTCCCTTGCAGCTTCTAATGGTCGAGACATCAAGCAGCACGCGACTGGAATGCGCATCAAGCTCAAAGTACACCAGCATGTCAATGGGCACCTGTGACATACTCTGTGCGAAGTTGCAAGCTCAGCAGCTGGCTCCCCACGAAGGCGCGCTCTGAGTTGCGCTGCAGCTGACAGATTGGCCCTGCCTGTTGCCGATGCTGGTGGGCCACTTGACGCGACAGTGCCCGCCTGATAGTCACTCAATTTGCTGTGTAGTGCACTTCGGGTACCATCTTCTGTGTCAGCCCTTGGCCTCCTGTCACGGTGCTGCTCTGGCTGGCCTGCTGGTGCATCACAGCGCTCTACATCCCTGGCAGGATGCCTATGCTTCGTGAAAGCAGTAGCTGCGTCAGTTCGTGGTTTCTTCATTCCCTCATGCTTCGAACGCGAGAATTGTCCTCTGCTCTTGTGCCAGTGCCCATCACTGTGGCTGACATCCCGTCTTTCTGGCATGCCGCCTGCACAACAGTGCGAGTCATTCTCACCATGGGATGCTCTCGGATGTTTAATGTTAGATGCACGGTGGGACCAGTCGACAGAGTGAGGTGAAGAGCGCGGGACGCTGTGCTCAAGCCTAGACACCGGTCTCATCACACACACCTTCTTCACCTGATTGGCGCATTTGAAGCCTTCGTCGCCATCCGCTACCCCCATCTCCAACCCTCCCACTGCCACGGCCTGCCACTGCTGTGTTGTCAAGCCTTGGTGCCTGAGAGACAGTTTCTTTCTGGGCCTCACATGCATGCTTCTGTGCATCTTGATGACGTGGCTTATCAGACACTCTATTCAGCAAACTGTCCCACTCCTTACTTTGTTGGTCGTTCCGATCAGTTGGTATGCTGTCTTTCGGAGATCCTGCAGCGCCACTGGCAAGGTTGCCATCAGATACCTGTGGACTTTCAGAACGCTGTGGGGGTTCCGGGCTGCCATGCTCAGTGACATCTCCCTGCCGTTTCAGCTTATGCGACTTCTTCTTGCTCTTATGCTTGCGTTTGCTCTTTTCTTTAGCCTTCTTCTCCTGTACTTAGCTGCTTGAACACATGCCAGAGCACCGTACACGGAGTAACACTGCAACCTGTCCGATTTCATACAAAATTTCAATAAAACTTCTTCAGTCGAGCACTTGCGGCTGGAATGTGGCGTGGCTTGAGTGCATAGCACACCTGCTCATTGCTGGGTCCAGGCGACTCACTCCTATCCCGGCTGAACGCCAGCCCTGACAGCATGTCGCCAGTATCTCACCTTTGTATACTGACTGTCCTTGTCGTGCACGTATACAAGGAAGTAAACCCGTCGCCTGGCTCTCATAGACGGATGCAAGGTTAACAGGTGCCCATTGTAATTGAACGGGATGAGCAGGATAGACAAGCGAGAGTGCGATTCATAGTGACAATCCTCCGCAGCCCGACCTGTGCACAGCTGTGTGTATGTTCTGCGGGATCCCTCATGGTGTGTCACACATATATGTGCATTTTCGGGCATACATGTCCAGTCGCGCGCTTGAGAATCAGAATGTTCCAGACTGAGATGCTGATTCCACATATAATATAGAGATTCGAGGATGCAAGGATTCCCTGTGAGGAGCAGTTTTGTAGAACACTTCAGCGGGATGTGCTGTTGTGCGATGTTGACTGCGTTCGAATGCACGGCCTCGTCTCAGATCCCTTTCGACAGTCAATTGCACTCGAATCGCACGATATAAGTATTTACGATGAACGTGGCCTGCATGTGGGGATAGGGGCGTTCTGTGTTTGGGCTCATATAAGTGTGGGCATGCGGGAAACCTGCCACAAAGGACATCAGCCTGTAGCCTTCGACGATTAAAACTCTCCAGGAACGGTTTGCATATCTTGATGACGTTGTCAAGGAGTCCAAAACGCACAACCCCCAGACAGCAGGTGCTGGCTGTCCAACATCCCCTTGGTACACTAGCATGCCTCCCAACATCTGATCCCACCTGTACTACCAGCCAATTGATGGAGTCGATCCGTGACAGCAGCCTAACGTTTCACAGGAACTAAGGACTGCTAATGCCGCACTTGCCGAGCAACTTGCAGAGGAGCGAAGTGAACATGACAAGGTACTGGCCTGCGAACAGGGTGGCATGGACCTGAGTAAAATGTTGTTAGCACGAGATGTCTCAATGCCGCACTCGCAATAGAATGTTGTCTGCCGTTAGGCTTGCTGCTGCAGGAGTCTGGTAATAGTGCATGTGAGACACTAATGTGTGTGTGTGTGTGTGTGTGTGTGTGTGTGTGTGTGTGTGTGTGTGTGTGTGTGTGTGTGTGTGTGTGTGTGT
>JAUMHD010007212.1:0-10805 GCA_032359135.1 Ulvella scutata
AAGAACACCCTCACCCTGCAAGTGAGCATCAGCAGGCTCCCTAGTGCTAGCCTGAGCAGATCGCATGACACACGCGCTCCAACCGAACTCAACGGAAACATCATGGCACACCGCGCGCACACCCGTACAGCACCTACACCTCATGGCCTGCCCTAGGCTGAAAGGCTTCCCACACTCACAGGTCAGAGGGCAATCCTGCAGAGCCGCAGGAGACACCCCCAACTGATAACGCAAAGAACACATGCCTATTCACTACCTTGCCGGTTTGTAAAAAAATAAATAATATTAAAAAATTTTAAACAAAAGAACATGCATGCAGGGCGATGACGCCTCTACGGGCACTAGAGTCGGTCGAGTTTGACCGTCTGGCAAGCTTCAGGAGGGAGGAGTATGATGCCATCGCCTCCCTGCTCCAGGCAAACCCTACCATACGCAACGTCGTGGTGCCCTCCACCTCTACCTTTCATGAAGAGGCAGACAGCTATCTAAGCCACAACTGCACAGACCGCATCGCACAGGTCTGTGTTCCTTGATTGTTCTTCATTCTGTTCTTTTGCGCCCACGTTTGTTAGGGGATTGTTCTTGATTCTGCCTTACAAACCGGAAAGGTATTGAATAGGCATGAACCCAAATAGCCAAAATCAACTAACACAAAACATCCACCACTTCTGTTCTTTATTTCTATTTCCCCATGAATCGTGCCCCTGAATCGTGTTGTCATGAGAAACACTGTCTTTCTGTTCCTTGGGTTCTTGGTCTGTCTGTGTTTTTATGGGGATGTCGGCAAACAAATGGTATGCAAGTCTGCGGTCGGCAAACAAGCGGTAAACATGCGGTTGCCGACTGCGGTTTGCCAAGGCTGCTGTCTGTGCTGCGGTGTACTCTATCATTGCCGCTTACATCCTCCTGGTTGGTGCTGTTGTTGCTGACGATGTGGTCCCTGTTGGTGAACCAGTGGTGTTTGCCTGTAATATTGTGCGGCGTTCTCTCTGCGGCCTCTGTGTTTGCCTTCGTGGTCCAGTATGCCCCGGGGGTGTATGTCCATGTCCCACCCCTTCGGGAGTGCTGACGCCGAAGCCCTTCTTGGGTATGGCGTGGTTCCCGATTAGCTATATTTGTTTTTGTTATAGGGTTCATGCCTATTCACTGCCTTTCCGGTTTGTAAGAGATTTACCTTTCCGGTTTGTAAAATAAAGCTGTATATTATGTATTTTTTGAACGCCTTTCTTTGAACGCCCGAATCGTATTGTGCTTTGAAACGTTGTCTTTGACCGCCTTTCTTCGAACGTTGTTTGAACAACGTTGAAATGTTGTTTTTCGAAGCGTTGCATTCCACGAGGAGCTTGACACATTGTATACCACCTCTGCCTTGCATGCGGAGGCAGACTGCTACCTCACCCACACCCGCTCACACCACATCGCACAAGTCTGTGCTCCTGAATCGCGATTTACAGGCCTGTGCCAACATACGATTGTGCATTTGCCACATCGTATATTGTCATACACCTAACAAATCGAAGTCTCTGGGGGATGTTGTGCCCGTAAAAGAGTGTCCAAATCCCCATCAAAAGGATGATATACGAAAGTATACGTTTTCTCAACTGCCCTCCGTATAATCTCACATACCCTCCGTATATTGGCACAGGCCTAGTGATTTACCTTGTGCTGAACTGTGCCCCTGAATCGTGATATATCGTATTGTCTTTTACATTGTCTTTGTCTTTAAAAGCCGAAAGGTGGCAAGCAGGCATGAAGCACATGCATTGAAAGGATATAACATAAACGAAGCAACTTGCTGAATGAGTGTGTTGCTGACAATTGTTGCTGATACAGTAGAGTCACGGTAACTCTGTCCCTATGTGCACCAGAAAATCGGCCGTGTTCGGACGAGAACGAGTTAACGCATCACATGATCTTGCCGTTTTGTGTGGCAAGTTCTCGTGCGGGTTAGGACGAGTACGAGTTAACGTGGTACGAGCTATCGTGAGTGTGCTGTAATTGTGTGTTTTTGGCCCCCAGGGCCACCTTGCTTAGTGGCGCACATTTGGGGTCTGTGGCTTAGGGGCGCACATGTGCACATGTGCGATCTGTATGCATGTGTTAGTTGCGCATGCGCAGTTGTCGCGGGCACACAACTGTGTGCACATGGTAACTGGTTATAGATGCCAAGAAACTACATGGATTTAAATAGTTTCGGCAGCTGCAGGTTAGGCGCGCCAGACAAACCGCTCAACGGCTCCTGGACACTCTGCTGCCCTCCTCGGACCCTCTGCGCTGCCCCCACCTCGCGCAGCAAGCTCGCCACGTAGGCGCCAAGGATGACGTCACCAAGCAGGCGCACTCGTGGTGGATGATGGGCGGCGACGCGGGCCGCGCGGCGGCGGAGGCTGAGCTGGCGGTCATCAACGAGCGGCAGCAGGCCGCTCGCGACATGCTTCACGTGCATGGATGCAGCCCAAAGCGCTTCCGGTAATTACCTTTTGTACTTGTTGCTGGTGGTGCTGGTGCTGGGTTTGTTGTTGTTGTTGTTGTTGTTGTTCTTGTTGCTGTTGCTGTTGTTGCATCGACAAGGACTCGGTCATGAAGTACAATGCATGAAGTACAATGCATGCCTCTGGTTACCTCGATGACCGGTTCCTTACGTAATCTGGTTCCTTGCGTAATCCTTGTGAGCCGCGCCCTAGTCGTTGAAAACACATGTGTGGTTACTTACGTAATCAGGGGACCTGATGCTATAATCTTCATTCAGGAACATTCTCTTTGATGCTGACAGTGACAACGATGAGTCGCAAGCTGCGGCAGTGAAAGTACCGGTGGGAGCGCGCCCCACACGCTCGCGCGCCACCAGCACCCTCGGAATTGTGAAAGACTGGGAAGCCGGTGAACACCTGCAGCCACAAGTGGCCCCCCCCACTGCTACCGCCCAGGTACCGCCCCCCCCCCCCCCCGGCTCTCACTCACTGAGTCTTGAGTTCAACCCTCAAGGGGGAGAATGTCCCTCTATTCTCATTCTCATACAATGTCATTTGCCACTTGAATTTGCAGAAACCTCGGAGAAACACTCTTTATGGATATAATAACTCTTGTGTAATAGGGACATACTCTTGTGTAAATAGGGACATAATAACTCTTGTGTAATAACTCTTGCAAATGCTTTAGTTTGCGATCCGAAAAGGTAGTGAATAGTCGTGCATTACCCTCTTGTATACGAACTTCTTTATACACTCAAGGTTTGTCAGGAGTCAGAGTTGTGTCAACACCTGTTTTAGGGTTTGCTGCAGTGCCTTGGTTGCGTAGGGATGTTAGCTATTCTCTCTTAGTCTAAGAGAACGTTGGTGGCGCGTTCCCCCGGCTTGAGTCAGTCCCTATACTCAAGTGTCATGGCTTGGTGCACCATGTGGGTAGAAAGGCTACCTTGATTCCCTGTCGTTGCTTTGGTGGTGGCATGTCCTGTGTCGTTTGTTCGAGGTCGAGCTAAGTTTTTCATGCGATAATTTGCTGGTACATGAGCCATTCTATGGAGTTATGCCTGTAACTTTACACAGACTTCTTTATAATACAGTCATTTCCCGGTTTATCTACTCTCGGTAAACCGAAGGTCTCGCTGTAACGAAGTCAGATCCTATGTTTAGTTGAATCTCTACCAAATACGCCCCGCTTTACCGAAATCGCGTTATCTCGTGTCTTTTTATATCGAAGTTGTAACTCCATTCGATAACAGCTACAATGCTGCAGAGGCAGAGGACTTGTTGGAGTAGTAGATGGTGCTGCGTGGCGCCTCCCCCACCACCCAGCTCAGCACCAGCAGAAGCCATCACCAGCAAGCGGCACCGCACACACCGCAGCGCGGCCCCCCAAGCCACAGCGCCGCCCTCCACTGCTGCACGCACCCTGCAAGCGCGCGCCCCCCCAGCCACCCACACAGCGCCGCCGCTGCTCAGGCGGCATGTCGCGGGCCCCCCCCACCAAGCTCAAGACAATCAACAGGTGAATCAACAGGTGAATCATCAGGTGAACCAACAGATCAATCAAGAGAGCTGGGATCAGGGGGCTCGTCAGATGCAGCCCCCACCTCCGGCCCCCACTCCAATGGGGCTCACTGAGACCAACGTGCGGCTCTTGCGGCAGGGCCAGCAGGGCGACGGCGTGGGTGGGGCTGGGGGAGGAGTCGGGGGTGGGGTTGGGGGTGCACAGATTGAGGCAGAGGCATGCATGCAGTGGATCCCATCTCCTGCACACAGCAACGCGTACAGCAATGCGCATAGCAACGCGCACAGCAACGCGCACAGCAATGTGTTGTATATCACCGCAGATGCATGCAGCGGCAGCGGAGCGCCTCTCCCCCTCAGCGGCGCCTCTGTGCTTTAACCGCAGATGCTGATTGACGCAGGGGGGGGTGGAGGGGTTAGAGTGGTAGCCCCTAGGTGCAGTAGTCAGTTGAGGGTGCCCCCCCCCCCCCTGTCTCTCACTCACTGAGTCTCGAACTCAATCTCTCACTATCTCGATCCGTATCTCAAGATACTCACCGTATCTCTTCATATCTCTTCATATCTCTTCATATCTCTTCATATCTCTTCATATCTCTTCATATCTCTTCATATCTCTTCCTATCTCTTCATATCTCTTCCTATCTCTTCATACCTCTCTCTCTCCATCTCTATGTCAGTTAGTCTCACTCCTTCGTGTTCCTCCTCTTCTTCATTCTTTTTCGTCACTCCACCACTCCTTCTCACTCTCTCACAGGTCTCTGCCCAAAGTTCTTCTCCTCTCTCCACACTCTTCCGACTCAGCCCTCACCATTGTTACCTCTTTCTTGCATTACCTACTTTTCACATTAGTTACGTTTGTACGTTTGGCATTAGTTACTTGGCTAAGAGTGCTGGGAAAGACTTTCGTGATGGTGCTGTTCTGCCATTCGAGTGAAGTGGTGGATATTTTGTGTTAGTTGCTTTTGGCTATTTGGGTTCATGCCTATTCACTACCTTTCGGGTTTGTAAGTTGGGTTTGTGCCTGTTCAATATTGTGCGCCACCTCTTCAACTGATCAGAACGACCCACTCGATCACTCGTTCATCGACTCCCTGCGTCATACACAGCTCTGACGCTGCAACGCAGCTCCTCCCAACCTCCCAGCACTCCATACGCATGTTTCAGAGTTCTTCTGTACGCATGCATGAAGGAAGTCTTGAGGCCAGCGCCTTGACCCACCCATCTTGCAGCCGCTGTGTGTAGCTGCATGCATGACCAAGGGCTACCTGCATGTAGCCCATGTCATGGGTAGATGCATGCTAAGGGCTGCATGAACCCCTTGTCATGGATCAGGTCGCACTGAGGGTAGCCGTTGTGTGTGGGCGCATGCATGACCGAGTGCCTGGTCTGCATTCGAAGAGTATTCTTCACTTCAAAACGTGTTCGTTTCATGGCCGCCTGCCTGCCTACGTGATGTTATCTTCTGGTGCTGCGTGTTCCCGGCTAAATAGTTCGATCCTGGTGCTAGTTTGGTTGTTCCTGGATATTTAGGTTCTTCGTGGCTAGTCGAGTTGTCCTTGCTGGTACATGAGCCTTTCTATGGAGTCATGCCTGCAGCTTTATACTCAGTTGTCCTTGGATATTTGGGTTCTCCTGGATATCTGGATTGTCCTGGATATTTGGATTCTTCCTCGCTAGCTGGGTTATTCTGTGTATTTGTTGCTTATTCACTGCCCTGGTGCTGCTTGGTCCCGGCTAGCTGGATCGCTGCTGATGCACCGGCTCAGAACAAGATTCCAAAACCGGATGCTCGGTTCCGTTCCTTGTGCATGGCTTCCGGTTGAAAAGCTCTTCTAGGTTGACGTTCTTCCGGCCGCAAGTTCTTCTAGTTTTAAAGCTCCGGTTTTCAAGCTCTTCGAGTTTGACGTTCTTCCGGCTGCAAGTCTTCTAGTTTTAAAGCTCCGGTTGAAAAGATCTTCTAGTTTGACGTTCTTCCGGCTGCAAGTCTTCTACTTTTAAAGCTCCGGTTGAAAAGCTCTTCTAGTTTGACGTTCTTCCGGCTGCAAGTCTTCTACTTTTAAAGCTCCGGTTGAAAAGCTCTTCTAGTTTGACGTTCTTCCGGCTGCAAGTCTTCTAGTTTTAAAGCTCCGGTTGAAAAGCTCTTCTAGTTTGACGTTCTTCCGGCTGCAAGTCTTCTAGTTTTAAAGCTCCGGTTGAAAAGCTCTTCTAGTTTGACGTTCTTCCGGCTGCAAGTCTTCTACTTTTAAAGCTCCGGTTGAAAAGCTCTTCTAGTTTGACGTTCTTCCGGCTGCAAGTTCTTCTGGTTTCCAGTGCTTCCGGTTGAAAAGCTCTTCTAGTTTGACGTTCTTCCGGCTGCAAGTTCTTCTGGTTTCCAGTGCTTCCGGTTAAGTTGTTCTGGTTTGGAACTGTTCTGAGTCTTCTGGTCTGGTACACGTTGCATGCTTGAGGAGATGACCCGTTGATGACACGTTGAGTTGTGGTTGGCCCCCGGGCCCTTACAACGATATTCGGACTGAGGTCCTGTTCTTCCTCTTTGTAGTGGTGCCCTTTTGGGTGGGAGTATATACACAGTAGTGAGTGTATGCACGGCCGCTCAGTTTTTGTTGTAAGGTTATGAGTGCGCAACAAAAGCTCAGTTTGCAGTTTGCAGTGTTGTAGGGTTATGACTGCCAGTGCTGCGTCGCAACGAACCCGTGCTAGCCTCACCACGCGTGACCACACGGGGGAACCCAAACATGCCGCAGAGACCATTGCAGAAAGTTGTGGGTACAACGACAGGTCACACAATGATACATTGATGTGCAGTGCAGCAACAGAACCCATGTGCAGCAACAGAACCCAGAGCATCTACAAGGATGGATAAGCTATCTGTCGAGCACAGACAGTGAGACACGCTTTCCCGGAACTTACTTCCATGAGAAGCCCGTTTGAAAGTTGGATGAACAACTTGCTTAGTGGCGTAGACTTCGACAGAGGCGCAGCTCACAAGCACTTCTTGAGCCTCTGGTGGGGAACTTGCATAGGCAGTTACGCAGTACTAAAGCGTACTTACAAACTGGAAAGGTAGTAAATAGGCATGAACCCAAATAGCAAAAATCAACTAACACAAAACATCCACCACTTTCACTCAAATTCCACAACAGCACCATCACGAAACAGTACCACAACCAGTAACCAAGGAACGCATACCACAAATAGTGTGTAAAGATGCAGGCACCACAAATCGGAAAACACACCAAGGCAAGAATAAAGCAAACAGCCCGCCACAGAGACCGCGCCAGGACTCATGTACTTCCATGAAAATGCCGTGTTTTTCCTTGATGAAATGCCATTGCTGACACCCGATGATGATGCCATACCCCGTGCACGTGGATGCCTACAATCCGCACTGATGTGGAAGGTATTCCGCAGTAATGCATACATGTTGACCAACCTGTATGCATTGATGACCGTGCCATGGATAATACACCGACAGGTGCGCAGCACGAGTGTGCTTACTGCAGTTTCTTTACAGTGTGATACTTTCTACTCGCGGTCTTAACTGTATACGTGCCACATGCAGCATGCCACGTGCCACGCCAACGTTCGCCGCATACAAATTACATTGACAGTACTAGTGGCGCACAACTCGTGCGCCACGTTGGGCGCCTCAGTCGTCGCCGGAAAGGCAGCAAACTATAAGCGCCCCCCGTTCATGCGCAGGCGCCAACATGCGTTGGCGGCCTCGGCAACCGCAGTTTAGTGGCCAAATTTTACGTACCCAAAACCCCAAAAACCTAGAACCAAAACAGCCTCCACAAAGTCTTCACCACTGCTTAAACATCCCTGGCGAGCGGGTTTGCACGTAGACAATGCCCGGCCCCGTGAACGTGACCACGAAACCCTCCCCGGACAGAAAAGACTTGCCCAAGCTACCACCTGCAGTCTCGATTCGCATCGCCATCTGCTCGTACCACGCAACAAGGTAAGCGTTGTCAATGGTCCTCTCCTGCACACATTGGCATTGGCACATGAGCCATGCTATGGACTTTCGTGATGGTGCTGTGGTGCCATTCGAGCGAAGTGGATGTTTTGTGTTGGTTGCTTTTGGCTATTTGAGTTCATGCCTATTCAATACCTTTCCGGTTTGTAAAGGCACATGAGCCATGCTATGGAGTTAAGCCTGAAAATTTTCAATCTCCTGTACACACACCCCCCCTCCTCACTGTTACGAGTCTGTGCGAATACACTATACTATATCAGTGGTGGACGGTTGGCCCCCAGGGCGCTTACTACGATATTCGGACTGAGGTCGATTCTCCAGAGATTTGGGCACTTGCTATTAACTACCTTTCCGGTTTGTAAGAAGGTGGACTATATCAGTGACATCATCGCTTCTTAGCGGTTGAATACGACCATCGTTACTGGGTCGGGCGCTTTTGGTATTAGCACAGAACCCTAACACATGTCTTTACAAACCGGAAAGGTAGTGAATAGGCATGAACCAAATAGCCAAAAGCAACACAAAACGATTTCTTTTTCTTGAAGGTTTAAACCGGAAATTATAACCAAACCGGAAATAAAGGTAGGTAGTGAGTAAATGTAGTTTGCCACAGAGTGTTGACTGCGATTCGCTGACGCGCGCGCGTGCGCATTTAGTGTCACCTTGTTTTGCTGGTTTCGGTCCTGTGCATTGATCACCAGTGTTGCTTAATTAGACGGAACAATCCTGAATACTTGGGACTATTTCTTAGGTGTGTGACCTGGCAAACTAAGCGACACTGGTGATCACTGCACAGGAGCGATGTACTACAGGACCGAAACCAGAAAAACAAGGCAACACTAAATGAGCAATCACTGCTCCTGTGTCAAGTCGATGTCGATGAATACACACAACAGAAGCCCCAAACGTCCATAATACAGAAACTCTCACTCGTTTCACGCGGGCTCGAAATAAGCGTATTTGCACCATTCAAATACATAATTAGAGAGGAAAAAAAACCTCTTTTTTCTGTTCTTCTAACAGTGAATACGCATGAACCCAAGTTACCAACAGGAAGCAACACAGAGCATGTACCACTTCACTCGAACGGCACAACAGCACCAAGAATGTGATTACATCGCCAGGGCGCGGGGCAGAGTGCAAATGCAAGAAACGCTCAGGGATGAGTTAAGACTGCGAAACACCAAAGGCACCAACAGGTATGCGCAAAGGTATGGGTTCATTCCACCTCCGAAGAGGGACCAAGCAGCCCAGGCCCAAGAAAGTGGATCCAGAATTCCATGCAATAATCTCGTCTTTTCAAAAAAAGAAAAGACCTTCAAATAACGTAAAGTCATCAGCTCATGATTCAAAGGAGTGAAGTTGTGGATGTTTAGTGTTAGTTGCTTTTGGATATTTGGGTTCATGCCTCTTTACTACCTTTCCGGTTTGTAAGATCTCATGATTCAAAAGGGACCTTTTCATTTAACAAAAATTTTTAAACTGTGGAAAATTTTGAAAGTAATGTTGCATGCATGCATGCGCACCTCGCCCTTGCGAAGGATGTAGCGCATGATGCCCCCATAGCTGTTAGCGCACAACCTCCCATGCCCTCCTACCTTGAGCACAAAAAGCCCCTCTCCTGCAAACCGCAACATGACTCATGTTACATAATGTTGGCGAGCACGCCAGCAACGCCAGGCGCTCTTCAACTCACAACAAAAGTCAGAAAACCCTTACTGTGGCACTTGTAGCCACCTAATAAAGTCGTACGGCACCAATCCGTGGCTACAGGTGTGCTGCTACGCATCGGTCATGACCCGAGCTTGAACCAACCCAAGAGTTCTTCTTTCCGCCACTGTGGAACTGACGCCACACCTCAAACTGAGTATTACGCAATCCCTGAATAATTTACTTATTGAGACACAGGCAGGTCTGGATAAAAAAAAATGCATGCATGCATGTATATATGCATGCACACCTGAGCAGCATGCATTTGCGATGGTCTGGGTCTTGCTGCTTACGGTCACAGTTGGGTCCGAGGCCATGTATGCACTCTTTTGCAGAGCCCAGGGTTGCTCCTCGGTGACATGCAGCATCATGATGTGCCCGGGTAGAGCCGGGGCGAGCAGCAGGTCGCCGCGGACCTGCATGCATGCGTATCATGCATGTGTTATTAATATGGGTACTATGTTGTCTGTTCTGTTCAGAATGCTGTACAGTACGCATGACAGTTAACAAAGCCACAGACGAGGCTCAGCACAGGGACTGGTCTTCTGTAAATGTAGCCAGAGACTACAGACAAACCGGAAAGGTAGGGAATAGGCATGAACCCAAATAGCTAAAAGCAACGAACACAAAGTATCCACCACTTCACTCGAATGGCACAACAGCACCATCACGAAAGTCTTTGCCAGCACTCTTCGCCAAACTGCAATAGTAATGACGAAACAAAATGCCACGACCACGAGCCAGACGGTACACAAAACTTTCTCCCGTTAGTTGTGGATGTTTGTGTTGATTTCGGCTATTTTGGTTCATGCGTATTCACTACCTTTCCGGTTTGTAAAGAATAACCTTTCCGGTTGTAACAGACTTTTCTCCTGAGAACACCGTCCGAACTGCGCACATAGAATACAGAGAACATGCCCCTTAAACACCTTTCAACACAGCCACAGACAATAGAAAGTGCAGATACTTTTCGTCCAACAACCCAGCCCCAGCCGCGCACACAGACACAAAAAAGTTGCTTACAATCCGGAAAAGTAGTGAATACACTGTGCCATGATGTTTCCGTTGAATGCGGTTGGCGCGCGTGTGTCATGCGATCTGCTCAGGCTAGCACTAGGGAGCCT
>JAUMHD010007223.1:0-10804 GCA_032359135.1 Ulvella scutata
TATCCGGCCGCCCCCCCCCCCCCCCCCCCCCTCTCTCTCTTTCTCGCGCGCGCGCGCGCGCCGGAAAGCAAAGCGCCCAATACTCAATATAACGTGGCAGTATACGTAGCTCTAGCAAATCATCTTAGCTTAGACTGGAAATCACATCCAAGCTCACATGCCGCCGGGAAAATATTGTATACACACTTATCGGCTTACTCAGCATCTCTGGAAAAGGGAGCGTCAAGCTGATGATGGCGCATGCATGCACCATCATCAGCGGAGGAGCATGCGCGCATGCTCCTCCGCACACATGTAGAGGATTTCGCGAGAGAAGGGTATTTGAAGCTTCGCGCTTGTGGAGGTTTTGCACGTCTGTGCGCGTGGATCCATGTACTTTACAGGTCCGCTACATGGGATGTGCATTGTGGGAGTTGCAGCTGATAAAATACCACGCATCTATGAGTCACGCGTACGGAATGCAAGCTCGCATACGAGCTCATTTACCGCGGAGGTCCCGTACGTTCCTGTGCAGCTATAGGAGAATATGTAGATCGTCGTGCTGGAGGAAGATTCCTTCGTGCTGACGAGGTTGGTAAAGAGTCGGTGAAATCTTCCGTTAGCACAGTTGTGTTCATAGCACGAACGCCTGGGATGGTTGTCACTCACTGCGCAGTGGTGAGCTGCGCAGTACCTGCAGCATACGTTAACGTTCAAATTCGCACATGTGTATGTACGACCATGTGTAAATTGAACCGGCCGTTCAGTATGACGGCGCTAGCTAGACGTGTTTGAGGTGCTGCCAGTTGGGAGGCTTCGGGGCCTAGGAGGCGGAATTGCCTCCCAAGCTCCCTTCCCAGCCCCCACGATGACCTATAAATAGACAGCATCAGACATTTCCTATGTGGCTCTTTGCAAGGGCAATCATGCTCTCTTCCGCGCCGGAGTGCAATTGTACTCGCGTGCTGCGGGACGGGCCCGAGAAGAGGGTTTGTTGCATCCTACTGCTCAGATTGAGTAGGTTTCTGATGTGTATTTCTTTGCCCGGCGCTCTTAGAGCTTAGGTCATCATAGTTCGTAAGTGCATATGCTTCTGTGCATGTCCAGCGCCCTTGTCGATGTAATCACATTTCCTATCGGAAGTGTGGGCTCGAGGGGGTGCACGTGGCCGCCAAGGGTCGCAGATGTACACTTGTACTATACAATGGCACCGGCATATCAGCAGCATCACGCTAAAAACCTCACTAGTATGAAGTAGGTTTCGTCGTCAGGGCATAGACCTGCAGGTTTTGCCGCAGGCATTGCCAAGCTCCAAGATCAGTGACACGATTTCGGTCTTTACACGTGCTTCCCAAAATTGACACATCCCTGCATCGATTAGCACGGTATCGTGCTAATCTGCGAATGTGCCTCGCACAACCCATAGAGACAGGAAATGACTATCGAAACCTGGCTCTTCTTTAGTAGGTCACTGTGTAGCCAGTCCTCGTGACGTGCAAGCTTAAGCTTTGAACAGTATCTTGGCTTTGATTCCCTTGCAGCGACTATCGCTGCCAGCACAGCACTGCCCTTCCGCAATCGCTCAGAGATAACAATAACTTCATGAATCAACATTGTTTTTTCGGCATCTGAGGAGCTTGAGTGCATCAGGAGACATGCTGGAGCGTTTTCGCAGCCAAACTACCACAAGCAGGTATGCGATCCAATTGTGATGTGTCCACTGGCACTTACAGGCTGCACTGCGCTATCAAACTGGAATGAATCATTTTTTGGTGTCTCTGCACCTATGAGTTCTGCGCGATCGCATTACCATCGCAAGGAGCTCCAGAGATCTTTCGACGCTGTTGTTGTTCGAGTCTCCGAACGCCACCGACTGCTGCATCCAGTGACGCTGCAAGAATCTATTCGAGCGTATTTTCTTGTGTGTACGGAACGTTGGCGTGTGTGTGCTGGCTTTGCTGCCTGGTTCTCCCAAGGTCTTGTGATGGCTTCAAAGGTTTGTCGCAGGTCACTCTCCGTCCGCACTTCATGACATCCTTGCTCGGGCTGCTCGTCGTTTCGAAAGCACGCTTCTTCTGCAGCTGCTCTCACAAATGCTTTCTTTGTGTTGTGTCCGCAGTTTGCTGATGTCTGAACCTCGTGAGCAGTGCACTGAGTTTGGCTGTTTCTGCGGCGCGCCCGCGCCAGTGGCGGCGGCGGGACTTGGATTATCACTCACTTCGATTATGAACAGCACCATGAATGGCAGATAAGTAGATAAGACCGGTGCCGTCGCACACGAATTGCTTGAGATACGCGATGTTTGTATTGCTGAACGGTTATCGTAGACACAGAGTCTCTAGCGTATCATAAGGCCGCACATGTACATACAGCAATGTGCGGCATGATAGCTTGCAAGCATGTGCACAGACAGTTGGTACAGCCTGCAAAGTTCTCTGCGCGAAGCGACGTCGATCTAAACTGTGGTATCTTGTGCCAACCGTTTGTTTGTACGCCTTATGTACGTATGTGCGCGCCGCTGTCCAGCGGCGCGCACATCTCAATTTTAAGCTGTCCAGACAGCTTAAAATTGAGCTCGTCGAACCGTGCACATGCTCAACTGCTGCAGCACCAGCTCTCTGCACCAGCACACCACGTACGTGAGTACGTTCAACCTTCGCGCTAGTTGTTATCGTGGGTCTATGGTGGTCAAGACTGAAAATTGCACGGCCTCCAGACTGTTCAAGCTTGTTGCTCAGACATCCTACCTTCTTCAAACCTTCGAACCTTCGAACCAATGTTTCCTCTTGCTATTCTTGGGTTTCCATTCCATGGTCAAGGAGATGTATCGGAGCGTTGCATGATACAACCAGCACAGCTCATGAGCTGCCTTCCTCGTCTGTAAGCGCTAGAGGGATCAAGCTGGTATGCATGATCAGTACTAAGTACTATATTCGCTTCTGAGCATCTACTGACCAACGTGGGCACTGCAGTATCTGATGCGTCGCAGCTCTCATAGCGTTCTCTGTCTATCTCAGAGATTTCATACCGGGCCAGATCTTATTACCATAAGCTTGCTTGAGTGACTCGATTGGTCACCCAGATGTCACATACGACAAGACAACAGCCCGCAAGTGCGAGCGGCCGAAGAATCACTGTTGAGAGCCTTCTTCAAGATGACGGTGCTAGGTATAGACCATGGGGGGTTTGGGCCATGGCCACAATTTTACACTATCAGACATCTATAGATTAGAAGTAGAGGACATGTACACAGCCACCGGAGCGAGCATAGCAGCAGGAGAACAGCAGCTTCGAATGCAGACTGTGAATACTCACTGTCAGTTGGTGTACAGCAGGAAATATTTCCTTGAAACTGCCAGCTGCAGCACGCATCTGAAGCTTGGGCTGTCAAACACGGTTCCAAACACACGCCAGCCATCCTCTAAATCGATCATACCCTGTATGCTCGTTTCGTTGCGTTCTTTGTTTCCTTGGTATACTGTATTGCAGCAGCAGGCGCCGCACAACAGCAAGTCGTACATACGACCAGCTTCGAGAAGTTACGCGGCCGGTCGGGCATCCATGACTATTCGAACACCTGCTCTGCCAGTACCTCTGCGGTTAAACTCAATGTGGAAAACTGAAAGCTTGGTTCGTCGATGCTTGGGATGTGTTGTTCGCGCCTTTCATGCTGTCCCTTGCAGTGCCTATAGGCACCTCTGCTTTGCAAACTTCAGCACTAGCCAGCTGCACTGAGGTATCAATAGGGCATACTACAGTTCGATATATGATCATGTGCTGCTTGAGCGTGCGCTCAAGCCTTGATTCTGCGGCCGGCGTGGCGCAGCTAGAGTGCTAAAGAGTTGGAGCCCAGAGTTCCCAGACACGCACTCCACCACTCAGAAAAGCATCGATCACAGTGCTCAGCCACCAGTGCGCAAGCATTATCTGCCTCCTAGTGCAACATAGGCCATGAGGTGCGTCAGCAGATGCTTGAACAGGTCAAATGAGACGATCCGTGTTGTATCTGTTTCCTGCACTTCTACGGTCTGACGTGTGATCGTGCTTTACCAATTCCCTTCGCCAACGCCCGCATCTCGATTTCTTTGTGTTTGAAGTGTTCTGTGTCCTCATCCTCAGCGATCGCAGTGCGGTTGCTGTGATGTTTCTCTTCAGGTCCGAAGGGCTCTACTCCGCACATCACAGCAACACGGTGTCTGTGAGACAGTGCAAACACACATATGCTTCCTTACTGCCTGAGGTTGCGCTGGTGCTGTGGCAGATGTGCACTGGTCCCAGCGACACTCGCCCAGCTGACTACGCCTTCGCGTCCCAACATGCTTTTCCAGGAGTCGAGTCGCCAGTACGCCTACGCTGGGCCTGATGTCGGCCCCCTGATCCGCAACGAGTATCCGCTGTAGATTCGTCACGTGTTCCGTAGATTAAACGTCCAGCATGTCGTTCGTGTCACACATGAATCAAGCCCACAAATCCGTCCGACTGACACGCCCGTTTTGTGCAGTTGTAGTGTAATTGCGAGGTTGCTGATAAACTCAACTGGAGACATCTGCTATCTGATGTCTACTTGTTACAAGGTTTTAGTCATTGTGGGAGCTGCTGTGCTCTCCTTCCAGGTTTGGTTGGCAAGTCGTGTTTCATCGTATTCATCCTCAGCATCACACCTTCTTACACAGCCTGCTTCCCCTCACGTACGATCAGTTACATCGATGTTGTTGAATCGCGGTTTAGGCTTCGAAACATGCTGCGATCTCCACGCACCTGGGATGGATTTTGTGCACAGAGTGACTCAATCCTGAGTGAATACAGTCCAAGTGCAGATTCAGATAAGGCAACACATAAAGCTTCCAAACCATACGACGCTATATACAGTGTGACTGCGTGTATGCTGTTCGACCTGCACATCCGAACCATAGCGCCTGCGATGTCCAAAAAGTACATCAACACAACCGGCGAATACTTCGAGTACAGATGTCCCTACGCTCCTAGGCCTTCAAATTGATTTGAACACTCACAGCCCCCTGAAAACGGGGCTCCCTTCAGCTTCTCAGAGGTCAGAGACCCCGGTGACGTGAACAAAATCGTTCTGTGTTCCATCAATACTGCCCCATTGCTTGAACAAAATTCTCACCAAGTGCGTGGGTACAGGTGGCTACGCAAAGCCAAGGATTGGACTTCAACCAAGGCCGAAACATTCGCTACAAAGTTCAAGGGCGTCCAGTACCCAGACGTGCCTCCAGTGAACTCCTTGAATTCACTGGACCATCCCCCGGCGCCCCCAGACGCACCCCCAGTGAACTCCCTGAACTCCCTGGAGCGCCCCCCGACACCCCCAATCCCGGCAGACTCGCCGCAAGTCCCAGACGTGTGTGCGGCGGAGTCCCCTGCCACCAGTTCCCTGGTTTCGACGCCTCTCCCTCGACCGCGCCGTCGCAAGGACTACCACAGGTCGCAGAGCCACACCAGCCAAAATCGAAATAGCAGCTGGTCAAGCCAAGACAGAGTGCATGCATGGGCGCACGCACACGCGCCGGCTTGCATGGACACCTCCAGCACCGACTACTCCCCCCTGGAGGCGCGCATATACGACCACAACGACAGCAGCAGTGTCGCGATCACGCACCATGACAACCGCCTGTACAACCCCTCATGCATGGGCGCGCCTACGAGCGCTGCTGAAGAAGACTCCGCGTTGGCGGCGGCGGCTGCGGCTGCGGCCCCCGTGAACGCCCCACGGCACAAGGGGGCAAGCGTTGATTGCCGGGACTTGCAACGGAAGCATTCTGAGCCGGCAGACAGCATGCATGCGGAGCATGCATTGCAGGAGCATCGGGTGCAGAGATGGGAGGACATGGAGGTGTTGCAGAGACGGTACAGCAAACATGAGAGGAGGCTGAGGACGACCGGCGGCGGGCATGCGGCCACTGACCGGTTTCGGCGCGCGCTCGAGCCACAGAACTCTGCACGGGGGGTGACTACAGGGGTGTCCAGGGGGTCTAGGAGGCTGCATACTCCGCCTCCAGAGCAGGTGTCCGGACGGGTGTCTAGAGGGGTGTCCAGGGGGTCGAGAAGGTTGTGTACTCCGCCGCCTGAGCAGGAAAGGATATCTGTGCAGAGGTCGTTGTCTGAGAGTCACCGCCTGGCGGAAAAGACGTCAATGCGTACCGGGAAGCAGGGCGTGATCACCACGTTCGTGAGCGCTTCTGCGTCCCGCCACGGGGACGAAGGGGAGTGCCAGGGGAGCGGCAGCGTGGGCTCACGCCCACTGTGCCACTACCACGAGAGCTCCCCGCCGTCGCCACTGGTGGACACAGAAGTGTTTGATGACATCAGCGACGTTACCCCCATCGCCTCCACCACACGCACTGCGCCACGCAGCAGGTCCGTTGCAGCCGCAGCCGCGGCCGCGGCTGCCGCCGATGGCGGCGATTGCGGCAGCGAAGCTTGCGACGGCTCCGCAGACGCATGCACTGCGAGTGCCTGGCCCGCCAGCGCCACCCACCTCTGCGCGTACCCCCCTTCACGGCCCCGCAGCGAGCCCCACCCCCAGCTCGGCCCCACCCGAATCCCCCTCCCGCCCGGCATGCGCACCCAGCACCCCCCCCACGCCCCCCGCAGCTCCCAGTCCCATGCACCCCTCCACAAACACCCCTCAGACACTCTCAGCATCGAGCCCCACTACCCAGAGAAGCCTCTTCTGGCATCGGCCTGCTACCCCCCCGGCTGCTCCCCGGATGCAGCATCTACGTTCAGCCCCTGCGCCTCCAAAGCGGCGGGCGTTCTGGCCAGGTCAGCTAGCGACGTGTACACCCCCACAGCCACACACGTTGCCTCCCTGCATCTCTGCTCAGTGCCCTCCTCCATGCCGACCGGCCCCCCGAGCGGGCGCTCCACCACCCCAACCGTCCCTCTGACCCCTACCCCGCGCAAACACGCCCGCGCCAGTACAGACACAGGTACGTCAACCCAACCCCCCAACCCCCCACCCCCCACCGCCCACCGCCCGCACATACACATCAGTCTGTTAGTTATGAACGCACTTGTCATGATCGCCCCTGGCTGTTACTGTATTAATTGGTTTGTGTGGCAGTATATACCGTTCGGTCTGTGCTGGTGTGCAGCATGAGGAGCCTGTATGCGAGACCACCAAATTGTGTTTGCACTGCTTATAATGCTCATGTACAAAACCGGAAAGGTAGTGAATAGGCAGGAACCCCAATAGCCAAAAGCAACCAATACAAAGTATCCACCACTTCACTCTAATGGCACATCAGCAACATCACGAAAGCGTTTCCCAAAACTCCTTGTAATGTACTTTTACTGTAAAAAGTTAGTGTCTGTTATAGGTGGGGCTGTTGCACTGTCTTTTGCTCTGCTGTCAATGTATGCAAATGCATGGTAACTTTTGATGGTCACTAGTAGGTTAGGTTCTTGCTATATACCCTTTGGTTACTATTGGCAATAGTAGTTACTAATAGTACCCAAAGTTTTCCTGCAGGGCATGCTGAGGAGCCTACACAGCATGCACAGCACATGTCGCGTAGCAGATTCACAGCGCAGCGCACAGTGTCTGCAACTCACCCATCCCCCCCTCCAGCGGACCCCACCGAATACTCCGGGGTTTACGAAACCCCCCGCGGCGACCCGGGAACGCCCCCTTACAGCTCCGCCGCAGACGCTGCGCAACGCGGCGGCATCCCTGAAGCCACATCCGCGCAGCACGCCGCACGAACCGCATCGCAGTCATCGAAAACCGAAAACAGTTTTCCCAAATTGCGCTTGAAAGTTCTGACCGATACTGGTTCTGGCCGAGGCGTTGCACCGCAGTCTGACCCTCGGCAACAAGATGGCAGTGCGGTGAATGCAGAGGTGATGGCGTCATTGCACCAACGCATGCAGCCGAAGCATGCGCATTCGAATCCGCATGCATGTGCGTCTGTAGGGCAGCACACGCACCGCAGCAGGCACAGCACAATGACGGGCGAGGTTGCGCGCACGCCTGGATCCGATATGGCGAGAAAGTCGGTTCGTAGCTTGGCGAGCAGCGGCCGTCGGTCCGGATCCGGTTCGGTGGTGCTGAGTCATCAGGATGTGCTGGAGGATGGCGTGCGAGTCAAGACGGAGAGCCAGACTCTGCGGAGACAAGTGAGTGGATTTGGTGTCAACAGCGCGGTGAGTTGCTTCCCCGCTTCCAGCAGTTCGTGTTTTTTATGGCAGCTTTTTTACAGGAAAGTATGTCTCCGACTCTAGTCGTTTGTACACGAAAACACATGCTTTTTGGGCTCCCGGGCCCCGGAAAATAATGTTTTTTGACCCCCTAACAGTGCGGAATCCCTGAGTTGTGTGTTCGGCACATCTCCTATTTGTGAGCTAGATACTGGGTTGTCCAAGACTGGCGTTTTATGGATTCTTGTTTGGATTCTTGGCCCCCAACTTACTTGAACCAGAGCTTGACCTGAACCATGTACTATGTATGGACAGAGCCCTTGAGGGCAACTGCACTTTTTTTTTTCAGCTCACAGTGTGAGTTGAACACAAAGGTGTGTGTGAGTCTTTCTTGTTTGTCTCAAGTCACAGGGATATGCCCACCTCAATCACATCCCTGGCGAGCCAGTGCCAGCCAGACCTGGTGTTCTCCTGACAACCCTGCAAGTGTTTAAAAGGCAACCGTACAAGTGTTTAAGAGCCACAGACCCCACATGTGCGCCGTTAGGCCAGATACACGTGCGCCACTAAGCCACAGACCCCACATGTGCGCCGCTAAACAAGGTGGCCCTGGCGGCCAAAACAATCCTCAACCCAAAACGTAGTTGAAAGGGGGAAAATCGCAATCCAAAACGTATTCTGCCTGGCTGTTTCACGGTTAATGCGAGTTCATGCATACTGTTGATTGCAGCAGTGTGGTGATCAATATTTGCTGGCTAAACGAGGGTGTCTACAGGAGGCGACGTGCTCATCAGGCACCTGGGAACAGATGACTAACGACGTCGACTTCGGCGCAGTGTCCACAGGGGTCAAGCACAGGTGGTTCCTGAAGGGCGCCAAGAAGCTCTTTGAAAGGGGGCTTCCACGGCCAGCCGCCAGCCACGGCTGCAGCGTCCCTCTAGCCACTGTTCACCGGGAGAAGCCGCCGCTGGCGTGCGCGTGCGATTCCCTCCCTTTCTATCCTTTTTTGTAGTCATGTCCTCTGTTAATATAAGTATTTAGCAATCTGTCTTCACCTGTCTGCCTGTTGGCTTGCCTGCCTGCCTGGCTATTACCAGAATACTTCAGATCCATGCACCATCGAAACCCCAACACACTTCAACCACAGCTCTACTACTACTAATACTTCTTTATCCACTTCCTTCCCGGTTTTATTATATCTGAAAACGCTTGAGGTTTTGGCCAAATGATATATTTTTCCAGAGTAGTTTTGTCGGCACCGAAATTCGAAACGTTTTGCAGGCGGCGCGTGGTCACAAAGAGTGGGGAAGCGTGTGTAAGGCTTCGCCCTGCCACATCATACGAGAGTGTAGGAGTGTGGAGGGATAGCGACAACAGGCCATGTCTGGTCATCCAGGCACGCTTTGCCGATGGTGGAAGGAAGATGATGCTGCTGTATGAGGAATGTCGCTTGGAAGTGCCGATTCCGGCGCCGATTCAGAGCTTCCGGGACCTTCCGGAATGTGCGGAAGGGCAGTGGTGCACTCTCCCTTTGGATTGTGTGGCTGCGGTGGCGTCCACTTCTGCTGGGAGTTAGAGTGAGATGATGAGTGTTTTAGAGGGTGATTAAGTTCATCTGGATATTCATTCAAAGGGGCAATTCAGAGGCTCATGAGCCTCTCTCGGAGTTGGTTTCGGGTCAGAGGGCAATTCTGAGGAAAGCTGATCTCAGAGTTGGTTTC
Source organism: Ulvella scutata (assembly GCA_032359135.1). Classification (NCBI taxonomy): domain Eukaryota; kingdom Viridiplantae; phylum Chlorophyta; class Ulvophyceae; order Ulvales; family Ulvellaceae; genus Ulvella; species Ulvella scutata. The sequence continues at coordinate 9,864 of JAUMHD010007223.1, forward strand.
GGGTCAGAGGGCAATTCAGAGGAAAGCTGATCTCAGAGTTGGTTTCGGGTCAGAGGGCAATTCAGAGGAAAGCTGATCTCAAGCTTTCATTCGTAGGGTCGGCGAGAGACTGATTCTTCTACGTCTTTCTTTCTTAGGGTAGTTAGTCTGTTTCAATTACAGCGCAATTGTGAAGTTGCCCTGGAGGAGTAATCCAGAGAGGGGGGGGGGGGGGGGCAAAATTTTAAGGAGAAAGATCGGTGTCGATGGGTTGGTTAAAAAATTCGCTTTGAAGTTGATTTAAAAGGCCGTTTGAAAGGTTTGAGTAGGGTGATTGTGGCAGCACTCCCCCACAACAAGTGGTCAGTCATTGGTTTGTACCATGCGTGTTGCGTGAAATAGCACGCATGAAGCGTGTGTTGAATTCAACGTATCAGAGATTGAATCGAATTCAACGTTTCGGAGGTATCAGACATAAATAAGGTTGTCCATCTAAAACAGGTTTTTTGTTCTGGGTTCTTTTCCCTACACCCACAAGGTCGAGGTCTGTAGCGCAGTTTTGGAGCAAGAGCTAGGAGAGTATCAAAAGGTGATCATCGCCGGCGCGCAGGTTCAGATTTGCTGCGGGCATGCATCATTGGTTGCTGTGTGCAGAGCTGTGGGGGTCGTGGGGTACGTAATCGGGAGGGTACAGCAACCCCCCCCCCCCCCCCCCCCTGCCCGGGTCCCACCCCACACCCGCCGGGGGAGATGTGACTGGGTCCATGTGTTGAAGAGGGGCGGGGGGTGAGATTCCTGATGGCCTGGATCAGTGGAGATCAGTGGGCGGGGGGGAGGGGTTTTCGTCTGTGTTTTGCGTCACTGTTCGCGGTGTGAATGTGAGTGTGAATGTGTGTGTGTGTGTGTGTGTGTGTGTGTGTGTGTGTGTGTGTGTGTGTGTGTGTGTGTGTGTGTGTGTGTGT
>JAUMHD010007234.1:0-10789 GCA_032359135.1 Ulvella scutata
TGGATGTTTTGTGTTAGTTGCTTTTGGCTATTTGGGTTCATGCCTATTCAATACCTTTCCGGTTTGTAAAGGTTCTCACATGTGGCATCTCGACACCATCTCAACTTCGCAGAGACTGTGTGCAGGGTGACCTGGTGGCAATTCACGGCCGCTACGAAGGTTTCCGGCCAGTGCCCCTAATTGCGTTTGACTTGTGGCGCGTCGAGAATGGCGTGGTTGTGGAGCACTGCGACGCCCTCCAGAACGAAACTATGGCCAGCAATAGCACCAGCGGCAACGCCATGTTCGAGGCTGTTCCTGGCGCCCTTGATGGCGCTGCACCGGGCATCTGCAATGCAGGGTCAGCCGAAGATGAAGAGATTGTGAAAGCGTTTGTGAAGGGTGTGTTTGAGGCACCGCTGACGGACAGGAACCCCTCTTTGATTGAAAAGTACATTACCACAGACCACCAGCAGCACAACCCTACCTCCCCCAACTGCCGGGAGGCCTACAACAACATCATCATGCAAGACTTTGGCTACGAGCCGGGTCAGATCGTCGCATCGGTGCGCTGTCTGCTGGTTGCGTGCCCTTACCATGCTGGTGTTCAGTGTTGCGACTACATGTGAGCGTCATATGTGAATGTTTATGCAGGTTTTTTTTTGCATACATTTTTCAGCGGCAACGCATGAGAACAATGCACAAGCATCACATGTTCCCCGTCATTATCATTCATGCTTTGTTTAGTCGGAAAACATCCCGTGACTGGACCCAAAAGTGGCCGATGTCAACAGGGTAGCCACTTGGTCTTGAATAATGGCACAGGCACCATCACGACAATTTCTGTTCTTCGTGATGATAAGAGCACGGGTTCTTTTTTCTTTTTTGTTCGTTTCCGCACATCGTAACATGGGCGTGCATGGCTGGTGCAGGGAGGCTTTGTGCTCATCCACGGCCGCTACGCAGGCTTTGGGCCAGCTCCTCTAATTGCGCTCGACTTGTGGCGCGTGGATAACGGCATGATCGTGGAGCACTGGGACGTTCTTGCGGATGAAGTTCCCACCAACGAGACCGTGAGCGGCAACCCAAAGTTCACACCTGTGCCCGATACCCTCGACCTCAGCACGCCTGTGCCCGGTGCCCCCGACCCCAGCACGCCTGTGCCCGGTGCCCCCGACCCCAGCACGCCTGTGCCCGGTGCCCTCGACCCCAGCACCACTGGCGACGGAACCTCGAACGTAACAGCCCCGACCAGCGGCGCTGCGGCAGCTGGCGGGACCCTTGTAGCCATGCTTGCGGTTGCCCTTGCCGCAATGCTGTATAGCAGCTTGGTCGAAGCTTGGAGTAGGCAGTATCAAGTACAGATACCAAAAGCGTGTAGATTCAGCACAACGCTGTGTATCAACGCTGCTGTTGGTGTCCTTCTTGACTGCATATCCATAGCTTTCGATGCCAAACACAATTGTTACGTCTGTCATATATGGCGTCCTGGTAGCCATATGCAAGCAATCACAGGAACAGTCTAATATGATGTGACTATGATGCCGCTGCGCACCATCCTTGTAATAAATCGCTCATGGTCTTCACCATCACCGTTGCCATCGTCACCAGCACCCTCATCCACAGGCACATCCTCACACGGAATGAAGACGGTTTTGCTGGAGTCAGGCTTCACGCCCGTGAACTTGTTGCGCATCCAGCAGCCGCCGTTCTTCACCTTGAAGGTGGATGCCACACACCTTTTTTCTCTTCCATACAACCCTGCCCACTCTCCCACCAAACATGCCACCCGGACATCTAAGCCTGAAACAACATGTGAAGTGTGGGGCATCCCATTCCACCCAGAAACTCTTCCTTTGGTCAATTTACATCGGCAATATTCTGCATCCACGATACAACAAAACATGCATCATCACACACCGGCAACATCATACAGATGTGTCATGTCAAGCACCCGCATACACCAGTATGCAACGTTGGTCGTCCAATCACGGCCCTAGGCTATGTACATCAAAATCTCACCTCACACACACCCGCCCCACATCCCACAACACCAGCATAAACATATGAACGCACCACACCACACAGCTAGAGTTATTAGTCACCCGCAGACTGCAAAAAGACGACTGCCACCTCAACGCATCCTGTCCAAGAGGGCGCTGATCTCTTTGGCATACAGCGTGCGGACAGTGCCGCGCCGCAGCTTCAAGGTTTGAGTGAGGGTGCCGTCGCCCACGCTGAAGGGGTGGGGGAGCACGGCCGCGACGGAGATGGCCTCGAAGCCCTCCATGCCCGCGCGCCTGCGGCTCAGCTTGGACACCTCCGCGAGCGCCACGCTGTCTAGCTCCGTGCTGGACAGCTCACTTGCCGCACGCTCGTCCCCACCCTCCTGCAGTGCAGCCACACACCGCGCTCTGTGACTACTTCAAACAGAATGGATTATGTTGACCGAAAACAAAAGAGTTCATGCTCTCTTGTATTGTTGACAGAATTACACAGCATAGTGTTTACAAAATTACACACTCAAGGTGACATGAGGACTACAGGGCTACGACAGTGGGGTGAAGCACCTTCATGCGGCGCTCAAGCTCGTCTGTTGAGAGGCAGACCAAAGCGCTGAGCGTGCGCTTGTCCTGCCCCACGAGCATCACATGCGCCAGCAGCGGGGAGCGGCACAGCTCGTCCTCGATGGGCTGCGGCGCCACGTTCACACCGTCCATGAGCGTGATGTTGTCCTTTGACCGCCCTGTCAGAATGAACTGGCCGCTCATCTGGTTCCCCACAGGCACCCGCTTGCCTAGATCCCCTGCATGCTCCACCATGTTTATCTATATTCCATCATACATTCTTGTCCGTCCTTGTTCAGTGCTCCACCTGCCAATTGGACAGGAGATGTTGGCAGGCACATCATCTGGTGTGCCTGGCACAGGAGGGCACCAGCCCAATCCACCCATTGGACGGGTCACCTGTCGTCAGACACAGCCCTGGATAGCCCTGTTGGGGTGCACCTGGTGTTGGGGGGCCCTTGGGTGGAGCCCCACCACCCAGCAGGTGCTGCCTGGGAGCACGACAGCCAGAGGTGGGGGGACCACAGAGGTGAGGGACAGCCCTGTGGGTGGTGGGGCCCTCCAGGCTCCACCCAGCCCATCACCATCACAGGAGGGCACAGGCACTGGAGATGACTGTGACTCCACCAGAAGTGGTAGCTGGATGACCAGGAGTATCAGATAGTATAGTGGAACATTCCAGAGATAAGACTCTATAGCGTCCATCTGTTGACTAGCAGAGCGAGCACTTGGCAGCTAAGGTCACCGGAGCTCAAAAGGTCTTTGAACGCCTGTGCATGCGGCCCATGCACCGCGGTGAGGCCGTCAGGGTTGGTGCGCGTCTTGCCGTCCACCGGCGGCTCTCCTAGCTTCGCAACGGCGAAGTACACGAGCGCCTGCGTGCAGTACTTGAGCCCGTTGGTGTCGAGCCACGGCTGCAGCATGCCGTTTTGAATGAACACGAGATCTGCAGCCAGAGGTCACATGAGCTGCATTATCATCAGGCACATTGACTACTTGAAGTGCAGGAGAGAAAGAAATACCTTTTCGGCGGTCTTCAGGGGTGCGTTTCAGCACAGCATGTAAAACATCGTTTCGGGTGCACACTATTATCGGCCCCTCCTTGGTCTCGATAGGCTCCCGCCTCTTCACCAGCACCTGCATATGATGAGCTTCAATATACATGTGAACAGTATCAAAGGTAGGGGGCAGAATGCACACCGATGTGGTGCATCATACGCAAGTGTGCAAGCAGACCAGGAGAACTGCAGCCATACAGGATTACCTCAGGCAGCAAGCTGATCAAGTGCTGAAGTAAAGCTTCCTGTCGTAGCGTGTATCATCCTGTGCTTTGTGTACTTCTTTAGATGAGGAACACCCATGCCCTTCGAGTGTTCAGGGAAAAGGTAAGGAGGTGCTCTGGAGCTCGTCCTGACGTACTTCCATGGAGTGCGTTCAGATGGAATTGACCTTCAGGGTTGCTTGTGACGCCGATTTATCGCCCTGGGCCGAAATGGTCAGTTGTTTTGAGCAGAGGTGGCTAGCTTTCAGCGGTGGATTGTTTCAGCTGTGGGTGACTTCAGCTGTGCCTCAGGGGTTGGCTGGTTACCGCTAAAGTGTGTAAAGTTACATGCTTAAGTCCATAGCATGGCTCATGTACCAGCAAAGCATCGCATGCCAAAGCGCTCAAGTGCTTTTGCACGAGGTCCCGGGTTCAAATCCCGGTCCATCCAGAAACTATATTAAAGGGTTTTTGGATTCGACTTTTCTTCACGGCTATCATCTGGGCGCGTAAAGGGTGTCTGGTGCTCTCCCCATGAATTAATTCCATAAATCCGCGCAACTGTGGGCCTGAGGCCGAAGCTCAAAAATGTCTACCAAGTCTGTCTATTAGCATAAAGTCTGAAATCAGGCATCTTGCTTTGGACCCTTTTCCGTGGACAGTGACAGTATCTCAGTTGTGCCCTGGCTCATGGTCGTGGCATTGTGTTTCGTCATTACCATCGCAGTTAGGCTAAAACTGCAGGGAAGGACTTTCGTTATGGTGCTGTTGTGCCATTCGAGTGAAGTGGAGGATATTTTGTGTTAGATGCTTTTGGCTATTTGGGTTCATGCTTAGTCACTACCTTTCCGGTTTGTCAGTGCTCGTGCGGACAGTGCCAGCTATCTTTTTTTTCTGTGGTGGCGTAGTGCGCAACCGCCAACAGTAGCTGGCCTTACAGTACCACCACACATGGCCCAGCATCAACACAACTTGATCAACTTTAGTAGTGGGCACGGGTGGCCACAGGCTGCAGACCTGAAGAAGAGTTGTTTTGCTTGTGTTTGTGTTGGTGTGTGTGTTTTCGGTCTGCCATACGTTGTGCTGTGGGAACATCATCAAGGGCCCTTTACACTCCTGTCGCACGTACACAAGCTAAAAGGAACCGAGTGGTGGCTCTGGCGGGACCAGGATTCGAACCCGGGACGTTGCGTACAAAGCACAGTAACGCTAGCGGGCCGTCCCATGGGCCGCGTGCGACCGAGCTCAAGGTGAATCTCAAGTCCAACATATGCTGCATCATGCACGAGGGTACCTATGTTAGCACACAAGGATCGCTCTCTAGCTTAGGGGCTCTCCGGTAACCCCCCCCCCCCAGGTGCACAGTCGTGTTCTGATACAGGCGTTGGTCTCTCTCCTGACAAGTTTCTGGGGGGGCAGTTATTGGAATCATGAGACATAGCCAAGGTAGACTAACAATGTTGTCCAACATAGCCAGTCTACTTTAACCACTCGGCATCTGAGATCAGATGTCCAGGTGTTATATGACCCAAGGTCGCTGACCACTGGGATATGTAGCGCTACATGTCTCAGTGGTCAGCGAACTTGGTTTCATAACAAGGTGTCGTAAAGTAGGCTAGCTATGTTCAACAGATGTCCAGTAGCATCCCACTGGGGAAGCTTTTTACCTCAACAGGAAGTGCTGCACCCATCGCCAGTGCCGCTTCAACGCAGGCAACCCCAGTCGACTTTAAACACTGGACATCTGAGCTCACTGGCTATGTTCTACATCAACTTTGTTCCCGCAGGAGTGTGAGGCTGGTGTCTCTCTTTGTTGAACTCCGCCATTGCCGCTTATATCCTCTTGGTTGGTGCTGCTGTCGCTGACGATGCGGTCCCTGTTGGTGACCCTGTGTTTGCTTGTAGCATCATGCGACGTTCCCTGCAGCCTGTGGGTGCCTGTCCTTGTCGAGGGTGCCAAGGCCGAAGCCCTCTTTGGGTATGGCGTGGCTCCCGATCAGCCTTTTTTCTTCTTCTTGGAAACATGCGTCAGCTCTTGGGTATGGCGTGGCTCCCGATTACCTTTTTGGCCCCCAGGGCCACAGTTCTGCGCTTGCCCCAACGCATGTTGGCGCCTGCCCACAGCGAGGGACGTGAATGCATAGTGTGCATGCATAAAGAGGCTTCGATGTGCTTGCCGCGTCATGCCGCCATATGCATTTCACGACCCCCTACGGCGGTGCGGCAAATAAGGAGCAGCCTCTGGTACAGCAGGTCTGGTACGTGAGTACGTTGGACGCTCGCACCTTGTTTGGGCATTTGGATGCTCACGTGGTAGCCAGCATTGAAGGCGTGGGCACAGTGATCACAAATTGTGGCACAAGCTCACGAGAAAATCACACAGAACATGTTATTGTGACGCAGATCTGTGAGATAAGAATGATTCGGAAAAGTTACTAACACACATCACCTAAAGCCTTCCGCCTGACAAATGCAGTCGGTGGAAACGTCATTTACACTGACATTAAGGCCCAGCCATGTGTGCCTTTTCAACATCGTTGCAACAACCTGTGCACTCTAACCTGCATATAGACGCTAGAACCATGTCAAAGCATGTTCTCAATATACCTGGGATCTTGCGTCCAGATATCAATACCCCCCTACAACACGCAACACGAAAACAGAGGAAAACCCCGTCCATGACCACACACAAGAAAATATCCGAGGTCAATCGAATTCTGCTGTCTTGTCACTTCCATCTGCCAGACCTTCTGCCTCCTGGCTGTCTATGCAGCACGGCAGTGCAGAAACGGTGTGCCTGAAGCAGCATGGTCATTTGCTCTGTTCAACCATGATGCAGCATGCTTGCTGCCTTTCTGAATCTCCCAGGCTGCGGTATTTCAAGCGCATTGCAGAGCTGAGAATTCCCTGTACATGACCCACAAAGGGTGAAAAGGGCTGTACAACACCACACATCACCAGAAATATGCTGCAAAAGTGCACTGGCCCTTCATTCACTTCCCTCAGGTTCGGGGTCTGGCATCCACCACGCTAGAAATCCACTTCCTTTGCATGTTCTACACTCCACCTGTCCCTGCGCGAAAACAAGGAGTTCTGGACAGCAAGTGAAGATTCAACAGCTGCAATAGTGGATGCAATGGACATGAACAACAAGATTCTGAAGGTGCACCAATCGTGCCAGTGATTGGAGGGGGCAGAGCGCACCAGACCGTTACAGACGGGGCAAACTGCACAGCCACTGTTCGAGCAGTACAGTGTATCGCCCAGCTGCATCACACCAGTGCCGTGGCAAAATCGGCACTCTATAGACCCATCACTCTTGCACCCACGGCAAGTTTTTGGCTCTTGCTGCTGCATACATAGCTCTGCAGTTCACAATGGATCTGTGCCAACTGAAGGGCATCACAACGGGTACTATGTCGATCAGTAGGGAGAATCGAGCTATCTAAACGCACACACGTACGCACATGTTTGGTTTGTCAGAGGCAGTGTTCACACACCTTGCCCCCGCTGATCTGAAAGCCTATTTCAAGTGAGGATACCTGCGCTTTAGTGGGTTTACGGAACCGCGCAAGTGTGGATAATTCTTCCATGAACTCATCTCGTACCATATCATCGCTCTCAGACCCTTTCTTTCTTCTGGCACGCACAGGACCGAGGCGGGCTGGTCTCGGACGCTGTACACGTACAGTTTGAAAAGCGACACTTGCTCCGCAAACACGCATGATAGCCACGCCGCGGGAAGGAGCACGAATGCAGTGAGTTGATTCTGTGAACGTTGTTGCAATCACAATGGCGAACTTTGACGAAGCGCAACCGAACTGATGCAATTGAGCACGACACAACAGTTACAGCAAAGCACAAGTGTACGTATAGATGGGTACACAACATCAATATCTAGTTCGAGCACAGTGTCTGTATGATATTACACCGAGTCACTTCCTCAGCTGCATGGTATACCAACTCATGCAATATGGGCAATTGGCCATTTCCAAGTGCTCACGATATCACAAACAGAGAGTTTTCGACATGCAACCAATCTATGCTCATTTTATGAGCAATTTGCAAGTTCTTGTGGCAGATTGACGCACTTTATCCCCGCGTAGATGGTCAAGAGTATTTCACGTCCGCGTACAAAATAAGAGAGCAGCACAAGCGCCGATCAGCAGCCGCTCAGCGCACCTGGTAGCGTGCCAGTCCAGCAGCTCACTGCGAGAGAGCACTTCAGTCTGCTTTGCATCCAAGGTCAGGCGTCGGTCGAAGACGCCTATTGATGCTCGCATGGTTACATTGCTGTGTTCCAAGGCTACATATCCACTACTTAGATCTTTGTAGCCTGTTCATCTTACCATGGCTCTGCATCATCCACGTGCAGCGGGCGCACGTATCCATGCAGACGGTGTGTGATGCTGCATGCCAACTGCCAAGCGCTTTGGTGACTAGGTAACGAACCCTTCGGGGAATCGTGCCCTGCCGTTAACGTTTTCATAGTCACGGTTGTCTCATGCAGATCCTGTGGATACACTGGCTCATACACAGAGCCTTGCATGTGTGCGAAGGGGGCCAGCCAACAAAATTCACACACCATTGCTGAATCCTAGTTTGTTTGTCAAATGCCACAGGCCAGTATCACTGATAGGTGCACAATACACATGTCTAGAGGCTGCAACATTGATTCTGCACAAGCCTTATCCGCCCACGTTTACCTTCAGCCATCGAATTGCCGCTTGAAGATAGAGGAGAACGCTCTTGCAGCTGTTTAACCAACGCTTTGAGAGACATGGCTCCAACAAACAGCTGCGATATGCAGATCTAGGGGATGAAGGATCAGTCGGTTATGATGAGCAACAAGTGACCCTGCTGGATGTCCTATCACTGGAGGGTGTACTCTTGCATGTGCTGGAGCGCTTGGGATTCCAGTCCACCGTGGCACTGGGGTGCTGCTGCAAGCGTTTGCGCCACACTGTGTTGTGCGATTCCCATGTGTGGAGGACATTTTTCCAGCAAGCATACCCTCCTTTGGCACTCCCTACATCTGACCCTCACTCTTCACCTGAACATATGCTGCCGCTTGGTGAATTCTCCAAGACCTCGTCTTGTTCTGGTTGCGTACAGTGCCCAGGGAGTATCGACAAGAGGCAGCATACACAACCGTTCAACAGCAGCTCATGTTGGAAAGAACAGTGCGCACGTTCAAGTGTGCGCGTCCACACGCCAGATTTCTCCATTCCCTCTTATGCAACACACAGAGACTTCAGCTACCTGGCAACAAGCCCAATAGCCAGACACCTCTCAAACTGTGCAACCATGCATGCCTTACTCACAAAGTTCACTTTCCGAGCTGTGTTTGCGCTCTGCCTGCCAGCCTGCGTGGTGGCCGCACCACAGCCTTTCTCTGTCCTGGGCGGCATGCATGGCATAGGGACAACGGTAGATATGGACATGGAAGATGACCTGGGGGCTGCAAGCCGCCCGCTGGACTCCCTGACGACCCTCCCCTGGCCCATCCTTGGTGATCAGTGGCGCCGCGAGCCTGTGTTGCGGCGCCTTCAGCTTCCTCACCCTGAGAGTGGTCGCCGCGCCACGGATGAGCTGCCTTGGCTGTACAGGTGAGGCCTCAGATCTCGTGTGATCCAGTGGTAGAGCGCTTGTTCAACATTGCCCTATACTCTGCGGTCTTATCTTGTAACCAGATTTGTAACATGATGTTTTGTTCGCTGCTTGTGTTGATACCCGGATGGGCATCCGGATTCAGTGCAGAATGATGCGTTTTTGCAGGTTTAATGAAGCTGCACTGTGCTCCCCTGTATCCAGAGATGTATCTTGTGTAAGTATGCACCGTTTTGATCTTGGTGTTTGCGTGACAAGCTTTTTTTTTTGGTGCCCAGGGCAGAACATGAAAAAAGTAGTGAAAAAAGCTGCTTACAAGGCCCGTAAGGCCCCGCAAGCAACGCTATACAACGTGTATGCAGTAGTTAAGCAGAATGGCGTACTTATTTCGTGTTCAGTTGGAGTTTGTGGCCTCTCAGCGGCTCATGTGCTGACCAACAAGTTGTGGCGCTGGGGTGTACTCACCTCTGGAGTGGACGTATGTCCCGTTTGCAGCGCCCAGGTGGCGAAAATGGTATGCACACAACAAATATACAACTTGTGACACATCCCTAGGAACATAAGAACGCTCGAGCATGGCGTCTCGGCCCAGGGCTGGTAATACGAGCGCTGGACTCGTCTGGTCGCAGCGTCAGCATTTGATAGGTGATGCAGACTATCATAACAGTCTGTATCTGCTGTATACTACTCCTAATGCCGAGTGCAGAGATGCCATATCCTGCGTTGTGCTTCCACACGCCCGTACTCCGGATAGTGAGGGGCTGAGCGTGACAAATCCGAGCTTGGATATGTCAGACGTAGATGATATGTGTCTTCAAATAGACCAGGAGCGTTGCTCTGTGCGACTTACATGATATCGTGTGGGAAATCGTGTGGAAATATCGTGTAATTTGAGTGATGCAGCAGTGCAACTCAAGAATACGTGATCTAAATACTTTATGCCAGTACTTAACTCTCTGCTGGTACACTCGGAGTAACAGACTGGAGGGCAGTTGCCGGCAGAGGTCTGCTGGGTCACCGATGCATGTGCGAGATGAGACACATGCATGGTGCACATGCATAGTGCACACAACGTACACGTGCCACAAAGTGCATCTAGCGCACTGAAGTTAAATAATCGAGCACGCTACGTTGTCCCTGACTGTATAAGGAGTCGTGTGCTTGTTTGGCAGCCAGTTCAGATGTCTGTACAGTGCTTTTTCAAAAAATTTTATTTTATCCGCAATTATTATTTTTTGGTCATGTCTTGAACGGAGCCACTATGGTTCCTTTGGTTATGTCTACTTTTGGGAAGATGGGCCCCTCTGCTGAGGGTTACTTGCAGAACCTTGCTACTGTTGCTTGTTCCACTGGTGTTGTAGATCGTGGTCTG
>JAUMHD010007245.1:0-10784 GCA_032359135.1 Ulvella scutata
TGTGTGTGTGTGTGTGTGTGTGTGTGTGTGTGTGTGTGTGTGTGTGTGTGTGTGTGTGTGTGTGTGTGTGTGAATGTCGCATACAAGAGAGCAGGCCTGCTGCAAGCGGTTTCACTTCCAGCATCTTGCAAGCAGTAGGGATCAGAGGGTGTGCCAACGAGCAGTATGCCGGTGCAGGCTGTGGGGGTGTGCGGTGCTGCTGGGGGCCTTCACGCTGCTGCTGCCGCTCACCGCCGTCTCGCGCATCAGCAGCGTCCTGGCCTCCGCGGCAGCCACGCTGCTGGCACTGGTGCCCTTCGCCGCCACTCTGGAGCTTGCCACCTACTACGACTCCCTTGCCATCCTCGTGCCTGCAGTTGCAGTGGGCCGGCAGGCGCTCCTCAACAGCCGCCTCTCACAATCTCACGGTGTGTCCCCCTTACCCTTACCCCTGTCTGCCGCCCTGGAGAGGTCTCAGCCGATGAATGTCCCCAGGGGCCTGCAGAACACCTGAATTCATAACCATGTGAAGTTCATGCATTCTACTGTGCTCCCAGATCGCACCGAAGCAATCACGAGCAGATGCATGCGCGAGGGCCTAGCAAGCAGCCGTGCTGTGCAGGGCACTCCACAGCGAAGGCAAGGCAGCAGCCTCCAAAGCTGCTGGAGGGCGGCGCGAACAACAGACCACGTGCTGAGCCACACGGGGGTGCCGCGCCGCATGCACCTGCGCAGGCCAGCATGGCGGAGCCTGGCCATCTTTCGGTGTCCAGGGAGTCCAGGCTGTATTCTCTGACACCTGGTCCCTCCAATGTTGCCCCTTCAGCCACTGGGCATCCTGCCACTGCACACAGCGCAGCAAGCCACACAGTGATCACGACCCCCGCAACAACCAATCCTTTGTTTTCTGCCGAGGGCACAGCGCAAAACCCCCCAAGCCACCGTCGAAGCGCAACAGAGCCCAACACGCCAGCCAAAGCAGCCATTCATGCGTATAGCACCTCAACTAGGGCTGAGACTACAACCATTTCCAGTTCCAACCCTACCCTGACTGCTGTCCCAGAATCACACCAACGCGACTTCAAGCCCAAATCTGCCCCCTCATCCAAACCTGCAAGGCCTGGGCAGGCTGCGGCGCTGCCCCCCCACAATCACATACCCCAACACGAAGCCACTGAGTCTGCTACAGCCCCCTCTGCAGCAGCGCAGCAGGAGGGCGGGCGGCCGTCGCGCGGTGCAAGCTTCCGCTCTCGGCGATCGCATGCTGACTCAGCATCCCCGACATGGTCGCACTGCTCGCGCTCCCCCTCCTGGTCCCCCTCACGGCCCGCTGACCAGCCGCCCACTGGCGATGACCTCTTTGCAGGGCCCTCAGCGGAGCCTGAGGGGCATGCGGCCGGCAGGCAATGGAACCCGACAGCAGCCGCGCACTCTGAGTGCGAGCCACCGCTGCACAGCAGAAGCCCCCAGCCCGCAGGCCTGCAGGCGGCAGGAGGGGCGCTGTCCAAGCGTGGTGGCCACATCGTGTTGACACCCGAGGCTCCCTCAAGCCACCCACGCAGCCCAAGCGCACCCCCACTCCATCGACCTTCTATCGCGGAATTGAACCGCGCTGCGCTGCGTTATGGCACGCGCTCTGCGGCCATGCAGGCCAACTCTTCAGGCAGGCATGAGTTGCAGAGCGACCATGGGGCCCGCCCGCGCCGGGTGGAGGGCGCCGACGTGGATGCGCCGACAATGACCCTCCGGGAGAAGTTCGGCACCACGGCCCCCTCCACAGCTGGCAGGCAGCCTCCCAGGGGCGCCACCGGTGGCAAGAGTGGGTTCTTTGCGGATGAAGACCATGCAGCACATACACTGGAGCATGGAGGCGTGGCTACGGGAGGGGCTGCGGCGGAGCCCGTTGCCACATGGAGGCACATCCACCGATCGGCGTTCGCGGCAATGTCTACTGGCGGCATGCCAGAGACGGCGGCGCAAGAACCAGGGTCTCTGCAGCGGCCAGATGCAGCCACTGGTGTAGCAGACGCGGCGCTTGTGCGCAGCTCCAAGCACCGTGCGCAGGGTGATGTGCGGGGGGTGGACAGCAGAGGCGAGCGCGCAGGCGGCCCCCCTGCCGCGACGGCTGTGCCTAAGACTTCACAACCCACAGATCGGAGGTCAAACGTTGACAAGATTGCACCTGCGCCTGCATCTACAACTGCGGACTCTTCAGCGGCCATGCCAACTGCGGCGGGGCTCCTCAGCGGCCGCACCCTCCCACAAGCACGCCCCACCACAATGGGTGGAGAAGCTTCAGAGCAAGTGGGGGCCCATGCTGCGCCACCTCAGCTGCAGCATGGCAGGCTTGCTGCTGCATCAGCTGGAGGAAGGGCTGCGCAAGCAAGCTCGCAGGCCGCTGCCCGGCGCACCACCGCCAGGACCAGGATTGTGTCCACGAAGCAGGGGCCGGCGGTGGTGAAGGTGCCACCCAAAAGAGATAGAAATGCTTCCGGTAGGAGAGTTTCGCAGGCGGTTGATGCAGCTACAGCTGGTTTGGCCACTGGTAGCAACCATGCCACAGCAGGTATTTCACCAGCAGCAGCAGCACCTGCCAGCAGTGGCCCTGCAGCGCCGCACGCTGCCAGTATGCAGCAACCAAAGACGAAACATCAAAAGCTCAGAATCTCCAAAGCGGTGGCTACAGGCGCTTCATCTGACGCTACCGCGGCACTGGCACACACTGCAACATCAGCAGAGCCCCAACAGCTGCCACATGGCGGCACTTCCGCTCGCGCCAAGCAGCAAGCCGGTCACCAGCAGCAGCATGTGCCGGTGCCAGCAGCAAGCACTGAGGCAGCAGGCGGCCCTGCCGCCTCCACTCACGAGCAAAGCGCTGCGGATGATGCAGGGAACAAGGAGGCTGCCAGGGTTGGGGCCTCAAGCAGCCGCACTGTGCGCTCGAAGATAGTGGCTACGCCGCAGGGCCCCGTGCGCATGCCTGTGGCACAGCCCACGCGGCGGTCCCCGTCCCCCGATCGCCGCGGCACTGGGCAGCCTGCATCACCCTGATAGTTAGGTACAGCGTCCGCAGCCGCTCAGGCATGCACCACCACTGCTGGTGCTGCAGTGCTGCGTGTGCTGTGGGAGCCGGACCACAGCAAGTCCCTCACGATGCGGCCGCCCACGTCCAAGCAGGGGTTCATTCTGCATGAAGCTTTGTGCATGTATGCGATTTTTCATCGAATGGTGGCAGTACCGTAGGGCATACTGGAAGGAGGTGGAGGCGGGCATGCATGCTCTGTTGCAGCGGCCCGCAGAGCTGCAGGCGCCGCTGGCTGGTAGTGTGCTGCATAGAACGTTTCACAGAGTGTAGAACTTTTCATGACAGCTTGTATGGATGGCACGCTGATGCGTTGTAGAGGGCGGTAGCGGCCTGCTGCTGCTGGAGGTGTTGTGGTATGTTGTGTTGTTGACCAAAGTTCCAGGCCGGCTCGTTTCACAGCCCGTGACTGGGCATCTCTGTTGCCCTGACTTCCCTGTATGGTTGTACCCCCCCTGTGTTGATCTGAAGCGTACAGTGATGAGTGCCAAAAGACTCGATCCTTCGTTTAAAATTGCACTGTACTGATCTTTTGTTACTCCGGGCTGATCAATGCTGAAGCTGATCAATTCTGGTGTGGCGGGCTGGCTTGCACTGCAACCAGTCGCAAGTAACAACATCCTGCATCTCTCTATAAGAATTGGGATTCGAAAGACATGTGGTTTACGTCCAAGTCGATACTTTTGGCTGTGTTGCTTGGAAAAACTCTGCTGCTGCGGGCCCTCAACCAGGCAACCCAGCTCCTCTATTGCTCTGGTTGGCGCTGACTAGCCATGTGGAGCCTCTGCTTCGCTTTGATGAATTCCAGTGCACATGTGCTATCATCCACGCACTTGGCTACATTAAATGCATCTGCAGTCTATACGCCAGGATAGGGACGCTCATGCGCCGCAGTAATGATTTGTTACCAGTAGCTAGGTAATCGTGTTCGTGCGTCAGCTGTTCAAGGGGGTTTCCGCATCATCTTGATGCAGGAACAGTGCGTTTCGCCGAGATCGCGACCAGTGCGGCGGAATATCGGGACACAGAATCGAATCCTGATCGACCTCGCCATTCAACTGCACAACAGCGCTGCCTCCAGTGCAACGGGAGATCGCCCCAGCCTAAAGAGCGCTTCCGCACACAATGTCTTTACCAGTTCGCGTATCAGAGTTTCGTGAATTCAGCACAATGGCAATGACAATGCAGACCCTCTCCGTGCGCCCTGCGTGCCGCCAGGCGGTGCGTTTCTGATTGTCCACAAAGACGTGCATGTGTTGAATTAGTGATGTGTGCAAGACTGTAGTTTGCTGCCTGTTATAGTGGTATGGGCGGACTATTCGGCTTCATACCCTGCTACCAGTCGCACTATTGGGTTCTGCTCTTGGTAGTTCGCAATCCCAGCCCCACATGTAGCCTGAATTCTGTTTAAAAGGTTTGCAGGACCAAATTGCTGTGCCTTCGCTGTCGGTGGCGCAGATCATGATGCGGGGGTATCACCGCGATCCACTAGCAAACGATCAGCGAATACTCTGTATGATATATGCTTGCGCAAGTTCCAGGAGTCTTTTTCAGTTAGGATAAACTGGCTGAATGTTTTCCGGACGTCGCCACAGGACGTGGCTGGTCATAGCGCACAGTGCATCAGCCTGTGCGCTGCAGCGCGACATCTTCCTGAGCGCTGTAGTGCTGCTGAACTGAATGTCAGTTCCCTCACCTTAAATATTCATGTACAGGTTGTGGTTACCCGCGCCACAGCTCGCCCTTCCTGGTGCCCAGGTACCGAGACCCCAGCACACCTTGATGGGTCTCTGCCAGGAGACTACGGCTTCGACCCCCTCGGCCTTGGTTCTGATCCTGCGGCACTCAAGTGGTGCGATGTTTTAGTTCATTCCCTTGTGGTTGAGTGGATCCTGACACAAGTGCATTTGAAATGCAAACCGGCTGCTGCGGTGATTCCACAGCGTTACGCGCAGACCACCCAGCATCTGCTCGTATGTATACGTAACTCGTGTGTTTCCTTGCTTGTAGGTACGTCCAGGCAGAGCTGGTCCACTGCCGATTTGCCATGGCTGCTACAGCTGGCATCCTCCTCACGTCCGCCATTGGCTTGCCACAGTGGTACGAGGCTGGAGAGAAGGCTCTTGCTGGTGCGTAGTCGCAGAATTCCCTCCTATGCGCTGAGGCGCTGTTGCCTGAAGCTCGTTACACAGCAGGGCCGCTGTGGAAACATGTTCCTGTCAGGGACTCCAGGACACTGCCTGTCGAATGCAGCAGGCTACTAATAAGTCCTGCTGTCTTTTTGTTGATACTCTGGGGGCATGTACATGGCAGTATCCCTCCTTGCATGAAGTCACAGAAAGCTGGCTGTGTGCAGGCTCTCCATTCCCCTTCCAGACTCTATTCGCGATCCAGCTGTTCCTGATGGGCTGGGCTGAGACCCGCCGCTGGATGGACATCAAGAAGCCAGGAAGCCAGGCCGAGTCCTCCTTCCTGGGGCTGGAGGGCAACTTTGCCGGCTCCGGCGTCGTGGGATACCCTGGGCAGGTGCACAACCCCATGGGCATGGGCAAGGACAACATGAAGGAGATGCAGGTCAAGGTGTGCCCGCCCCCCCTTCGGACAGCATGAACATGCAGGAATCCATTACCCCTTACCTGTAGCGATGGGAAAGTGCATCGTTGCTGGCACATCACAAGGTCAATGTTGGCGCCAGCTGTCCACTAGCGCACTGAGGCATGGATTTTGGGGTCCAAACCGGCCTGATGTGCGGAATGTGTGTGCAGGAGATTGCTAACGGTCGCCTGGCCATGCTTTCTTTCATGGGCTACGTCTCGCAGTACTACGTCACCGGCAAGGGCCCCCTGCAGAACCTGTCTGACCACATCGCCAACCCCTGGGGTGTCAACTTTGCCACTAACGGCATCTCCATCCCCACCGGAAACCTGTAGACTCCTCCAGAAGCCTTTCACAGAGGATGTGGTGGTCTGCACCGCGAAATTTCGGGACGGTCTGAGGCCGGGGTGCGCTGGCAGTGTGCAGCAGCCGCGCCTGGTGGACAGGCAGGAGTTTGTAGTTGTAGTTGGCTCCAGCTGGCCCTTCACTGGGTTTGGTGAAGGCTGGGCATCTGGTGGTTGCAGGCTGCAATGTAGGGGTCGAAGCATCTAGCCGGGTTGAGGCTGCAGAGTTTTTTTTTAAGGTTGAGTGATATGCGGGGGACCGGCGGCAGAGGCGGCTATGCGGCACACCTCGCGTCCGTGTAGTTGGGGCAGGCGCCTCATCGGTTGTACGAATCATCGATTGTACAAAGCATCACAGCTGTAACTGTATGGCACAATCACGTCCCAGTTGTAACTGTTGCGCCACTCAAGAACCTGTGGAGTGCCTTCTTCACTGTGGTGCGCGCATTCATGCCACGGCCGCCACACCTGCCCATATCTTGGTGCATGGCCTCCTCGAATGATGATCTCTTGAAACACTTCCTGACTTGGCTGGGTACTGTTTACACCCTCGCGGTGTGCCTCTCTAGACAGGTGCCACAACCTGGCGCTCGCAATCCTGGTGGTCATACTGCATAACCTCTGGGCCTTCTTGCAGCAAGATACTTTCAGCTTGCCCTTCAGGTTGTGTGGCTCGTGTACACACCCATCTGGCACCTAGGTATTGCTTTTTTTTATTCTTATTATTAAAACTCGGCCACAACGCCCTTTTTCTCGAGCATCATTAGACATTTCTCCAGCATCTTCAGAATACACAAATCGAGATCGAGATCGCATGTTCCATGGATCATGCCATTCGCCCAAGATAAGCACTACAGAATACCTTCGTAGAAAGCCAAGCTGGTTCTAGAGACAGAGAACCTGCCTCGTATAAGCCTAACACATACAGTCTCTAAGTTGGACACGATTAATACACCCACACCAGTCTGCGGCGCCTGTTCCAGGACGCGGCTGGACGTACCTTCTCCGTAACAGCTAATCAGTGTTCTGTTCCTACATATGCGGATGCGCGCTAATCGCTGCATCGTGCCCGCAGGCGGCCATGTGCTACATTCACGGCGGCAAGCAGCCGCTCGCTGCCAAGGCCATACAGCATCGCAGCAAGAATCTATGGAGGCACGTATCTGCTATTTAAACTGGTTAAATGGTCGTCCTGCGCACGTTCTTTGTGGCACGCTTCGCGTGCGCGATCTGCTTGCGTGCGTTCTTCACTTCTGGAAGGTAACTGAGGCGCCACCTGCAGACGTTGTTCGATGCGTTTTCGACTAGCAGCAATGCCATTCTGTTCAAACAGCAGTCACAAGGCGGCCCGCTGTTTTCCTTAGATTTCATGAGGTGGCTGGACGAAGCGGAGCGCACCTGCAGCGACCCTCGCCGAAAGGAGCGGCTCGGATCCCTTGCTGGTACACCCTAACTTGCTCCTTGTATCTCCGTATGTTATCCCTTGCGGCCTGGGACAGTCAGAACATGATCAAGTCCATGTGCTGCTATGCAGCTCACGTCTCAGAATGTTGATCCGTTGATCAGAAGGTTGACCAGATTATTCCGTTCATCAGGCAGTCCAACAGTCTCGCACGCCACAGGCTGCAGCCCTGGTGCAGAGCAGCTGCCTGACATCGATGTCACGGGCACTCTGCAGATCGAGGCAGCCTCACCGCAGAAGCATGATGGCCTCCTCAAACACTGCCAGCCGCACACTGCAGGGAGAATCATGAGTCTGCGGCGTGGAGTTGTACCCACAGCCGAGGTGCCTGCCTCCTCTGGCAGTGGCGGAGCGTCAGAGCATGATGCAGGCACACACGACGAGGAGGTGGTGCCTGTGGAGCCGTGGCCGGCATGGCCGCGGCAGATGAAATGGAACCCACAGCATGAGCTGCAGAAGCGAGCACGCGTGCGGCACGCCTGACTCCTGCTTTACTTGCCCCCACCCCCACTGCTGTTATATGCCCTCAGCTTTCTCATGGTTTCTCCTGATTGTCATGTGGGCTTCAGGCCTGCGATTGGTGCTGAAGGGTTGGCGTGGGGGTGCAGTTGCAAGCGCTGAAAGTGGCGGTGGCGGGGCAGAGGGCGGCAGCCGTGTTGGAGATCACCGGCCGCGCGGCCGTGCAGCACCTCAGCAACGAGGATCTGCAGGCCCGCCTCACGTCCGTCCATGCTGCGGTGCGCATCCCCTGGCACCACCGGCCCTCTCTTGTGGGTGCCTGCTTGTGGGTGCCTGCACGGCGCCACATGGCTCACCTGTAGCACATTTGCTGACCTGTCTGCTTCCTCCTGTGGCACTGCCCACACGCCTGCCTGCCTGTTTAACAGTTGCTGCACTACCTGCACTGATGCCCTCTTGTAGGGATCTTCAGGCTGCAGCGCACGCTCGCCGCCTCCGCCACCTGTGCACCGAGAGGCTTCTATCTCCCAGTTGTCATTCAACGTAGCATATAGAATGATCAAAGTGGCTACCGGTGCAGAGGCGCATCGCCGAGTATCTCGCCATCGTGGAGGACCCTGCGGAGCGCCGCGCGCTGCTCGCGGAAGCCCTAACACCTCCGGACACCCTCACTAAGCCCCCCAGTGCCACCCCCGAGGAAGGCGCAGAAATGCGCGACCTTGTATCGTCGCTCGTCGAAACCATGCAAGCTGCTGATGAAGCTGCGCAAGTCTGCGGAGATGCAGATGGACCAGCGGCTCGGCAGCTGAGCAGTGCAAGGCAACGAGAGCCTGAAGGGCCCCACAGAGTCGCAGCCGCTGGTGGCACAGTGCAGGGGCAGGAGGGGGCAGTGGAGGACCAGCTGCACACCTCTCCCCTGCTGCTGCTGCAGGCGCGCCCTCCATCAGCTGTGGCCAGTGTTGAGTGTTTCTGTTGTGAAGAGAAGCTTCACAACGCTTTACACTGGTGAAGAAGTTGTGTTGTGTGGAGCTGTGTGTGCCTCTTGTGCTTGTGTTGGTGAACGTGCCTGCCAGACATTGAATGGCATGGCCAGCATACTGTTCAAGGAAGCATGCAATGGGTTGCGGTGATGACATCTTACGGACTAGAGTTTCCAAGATCTCCTGTGACGACTTTCTTATTGATATTCTGAGCAACCCATGCGCATGCCACACCAACTGCCTCCGCCAGTGGGTGGCCTGCTCACTTTGCCTGCCCTGAGTCAGATGGCAGTATGTGCCTCAAGCCATGAAAGCAGCGGGATGCAGGCGGTGAAGGAGATGATTCGGGAGCTTGAGGTGGCCCCTGCGGGGGAGCGGCAGCAGGCTGGTGGAGGTGCGCAGGCCGCGCGCCCGCACGCAGGGATGCCGGCAAGCGATGCTTTCGCGGAGCTGCCACAGGAGGTGGTGCTGGAGCGCCTGCAGGGGCTGAAGAGGGATGCACTGCAGGCCTGGAGCGACACCTTGTGAGCATGTCGCCTGCACATGCATCGTAGATCGGCATCCTGACCGCCAGTTGCAAGAAATCATCTTTGTTTGCTCTGTTTCTCGTACTGCAGAAAGGCCCATCGGTGCCCATCTCACATTTGACATGGGCACCGGTCGAGTTCACGTGTCCAGAAGTGCAGCTGTGCTGTTAGTGCTTGACAACTATGCATCAAGATGGGTTGACAGGCTCTAGCAGCTTATACCTGCAACATCAAGCAGAGAAGAGAAAAAGTAGCTCACAACACCATGTAGTTTGATGTAGGCTTCACCAAGTGGTCCACCGTAATCCGCCATGGCAGTGCCTAGACCTTCAGCAGGCCTGCGACGTGCTGGGTGCATACATCACTCTGCACTCGCTCGCCCTTCCCTGAAGCCAGTGAGCACAGTTCTGGAGCTGCGTCTTCAATCACCATGCATCGTGTCTGCTGTCAAGGTCGCGTCGGGAATATTGTTCCAGTAACTTGTTTCGATCTCACCTTCCGCGGCCGCGCGGAAAACAAGTTCTCCCGTAGACGAAGCTAACCAGCCCCCCAGCGGGAAGGCACACAAGCCTCAGACACGCCATAAGGATCGAGTCATCTCATTGGCAGACGTCAGATAGGTTGGCGACACGCATGCAGCAGCATGACACGTGGAACTTGCATTGAGAATGGCATGGCGCTGAAGCACGAAGCGGGAATAGAGCTAGGAACATCAGTGAAAAGTCAACCACGCAAGTAGCAAATGCACAGCAGGCGCGACAGCTCCCGCATCGCCCACCACACGGAGCCCAATGATCCATACGGAAAGCATCCAGCGCCATAGAGATGGTGCCAAGAACCTACGCACAAGCAGCACAGATCGGCAGCGTGGCTAAAACCCAAGACAACATGATGAGGGTCGCTGTTGAGCCTTCAACACATCGCCGTGGTCACCGCGGCCAGCAGACGCCTTGGCGAAAGGGAGTGGCGCAGGGTATACCCGAGGCGGAAGCTGGAGGAGGGGGGCGACGCCAAGAGGGTGAGAGCCGTGAAGGTTGAGTATTGCACGACCCTGAGGGGCATGCATTGGGGGCCTGTGGGAGTCGAGGGGAAAGGGCAGCCGGGGGAGCGGGGGGGGGCATTGGAGGCGATGGGACACAGTTACCAGGCAACACCCTCGAGGGGAAGGGGGGGGGAACCAAGGCACAGCCACCAAGCACACGCAAGGCACAAAAATCCTGTACCAGTGTTGATGTACTGTTTACCCAAGGCACACGTTATTTTGTCCCAGCACATGTGCAATGTTGGACTCTCTGTGTTGTTACAAAGCTTCAAGAGACCTATTGGTACTTCCTTAAGTACCAAAGAGAATGGCCC
>JAUMHD010007267.1:0-10766 GCA_032359135.1 Ulvella scutata
CACACACACACACACACACACACACACACACACACACACACACACACACACACACACACACACACACACACATCATTAGTTTCAAAATATCTGCTGAAACACGTCTGATCAGTCGCACTGTCGACTGTAGTTCAAGAAGCCGCTTATACCGCTAGTTTTTTCTGTTATATCGTGCTACTTGTGTTTCGTGTGCGCTTAGCTGCATGTGCACTCCGGGCAGGTTCAGCTGTTGCCCTGGGCAGGTTCCGTAGCGGGTGAGATAGAGAATGGGCGTTTTGATGTATCAGGAAGCAGAGGAATACTAATATAAGATATGTTAGTACCGGCGCAAGGCCAACCCACTCGCCACTGTGAGCCACAGCGCGAACCAACAACCACACGGCCAACCCACAAAGGTACTATGCACTGTCATGATGGTTCGTGTTGGTTTAAACTCTGAGATAGTCCTTGTGCTGGCACGTTCGTGCCCACTTACAGCCTGAGTAGCTCTTTGGCGCGATACCCGACACGGCAAACGGATGAAAAGTAACGTCGATCTGCTATACAACCTTCAAAAAGTGAGTCTTTGGTCGCAAGAGTTGGCTCGTAGATACCACTTTAGCTGGGATTTTTTTCTAATTAGGTGCGTGTAAAATGACTCTCGAAGCAGAAGGGCTAAAATAGATATTGCACTCTTAGTGTCGTCTGAGATTCTTAATCTGGGCCCTCGGGCGCTGTCGTTCCGGGATGCTCCTGCATTACCGGGAAGAACGGAGCGCACTCTGCTCCTTTCAGCACCAGAAAACTCATTCACAGCCAACGTTCGCCTGTCCGGAAGCCGTTTTGCGCGCCGATCACCGCACACCACACAAAACATACCCTTGAGAAGCCAGATAAATATTCCAGCTGTTTTGAGTGTCTGCAGATCCAACGTTCCAAAACACATCTGCAGCACACAGCCGCAGCGGACACACCCGCAGATGCCACACCTGCGCTCACAGCGCACGTTTCCAAGCACCCTTTCCTCGCGTTTGTACTCATCTTATCTAACAAGGCTTCGCACGCTTCGCGAGACTCAGCATCTAAGTGTGCAAAGAAAAGCTGCCGCTTTTCTTTCCACGTTCAGTTGTGCATGCTATACACCTGCTAAGACTATGTACACGGTGACGATGGCCTCGTGATCGCATGCAACGCCAGCATCACAGATCTGACAACCCACAAAGCGTGTTTACACGTCGCCGCATTTACTGAACTGTCAATGTTAGTTTGTACCATAATATACGGGTGAAACTGGAAGTGCACATTGCAAAAGACACGATAACACCATGAGGTCACCAATCACAGTTCGAGACGTAGATCTTGCACATCTACAGGATATAATTAGCTGTTTCCCGGACGCTGGCGTGGAATGGCGTGCTGTGATGCTTTCCTTTGGCGTCACAAACCTCCGCACAGACGATCCATAACTACGTATTGTGCAAAGCACAGCACCTCTAGGCACCCACGTGCAGCGGTTTACAGTCCTCAATATCTGTAGGAGTGTTATCAAGAACAGTTTATGCACGGTTCGTGAGTGTGACGTTAGTGGCAGCTTCGTGGATCCATGACAGTTCAACCCACACTGCTACCGACACAGCGCCCCAAACCAAAAATCTCCTAGCCACATCACTTCACAATAGTGATATGTGCTTCAGTTTGTAATTAGCGGGCGTGGATTGACGGGGATCGGCAGAAACGGCAACACGGTGGGAATAATCATTTGTATCTTTAGATTAGAAGACTCGCCGGCGCGGTTTCGGTGCGAACGATCCACCCGTCACAGAGATCCAGAAAATCTGCTCACAAACACGTCCCAAACTCCAGCACACAGCCCCGACACCCCACCCGACACCCCACACGCCCACGAAAAACGCTAGCCCACCCCCTCTCCCCCCGAGCGCCCAAAACCGCTCCCCAAACCCTACCCCACCCAAACGGCCCAATAATCACATACATATGTCGATACATTGTATACCTATCTGAAATCACAATATACCGTAGATTCGCGCCAACATTGCTCCTGGAGCGGGGGCACTGCGCGCCGGAGGATGAAGGGGGGGTTGCGGGCCGTGGGATCCGTAGGGGAGGGGTGGGCGGCTGGGCTGGAATAGCTGGGTTAGGGGAGGGACACTGGGTGATGATTGCTTACATATCACCAGTTGCTGGATGGTCCAGCCTTAGTAGCTGGGGCCAACCGCAATGCCCTGCCCAATGCAATGCACTGCGCTTGTCTGGCTCAGTGGCGCGGGGGCATCACGTGGAGGAGGTTTTCTGTGTTGGCTCAAGGGGTTTGTTGGCTTGTATTGTTGCACACCTTGCTTGCACGCGACGATCATGTTTCCCAGAGTTTCTGCCATTGAAGACCTTTCCTTGCAGACATAACAACGATTTCGTGCCTCTTGAGAAGGTGATGGAAGTGCAGGGCACGTATTGCACCAGCTGCTCGACAGTGTTACTGAATGGGCACGCTCTGGCGCGCACTCGCATTAATAGCTTACCACAATGTGATGTGGCGGGCGCACTGATCGTGCACCAGATAGGGCCTGTGTACGATGTGAGCGGGACGCGTGCTTCATCTGATCCCCAGCTGGACGATGCTTGTGCGCTCGAGTTCCTACAGCATACTTCTGAGCCGTTTTCACTTCTGTTGTGGTAGGTCGGTTGCTGGGTACGCAGGCATGCTTCCTCAGCTTGCGCTTGGTGAGAACCGTGATTGAGTTACACGCTTGACAATGGCCGCTTCGCTTGGCACCGAGACTGTCTCGGACAGACGAGAAGCTTGTTGTGAGCGTGATGCACGTTGAGATATGCGTCGAATGCGCGCAGGCCTCAGAACTGCCTAGAAATCGTGTCAGCTGAGCATGCAAGCAGGGAAGGGGCACATAGGTTTGACCTGTGCCATTATCTGTTGCCGATCCTATCACGTTTCCCTTAAGAGTTGCAGCGTACTAGAGGATGCAGCCAAGAGTGACACACAAGAACATGCGATATGTTATCGTGTTTTGTGCAGTCCTACTCTTGGGTAAGCTGTCGTTCCTCGCCTTGGTGAGCAAAGCACCGCAAACTCGAGTAGTATGATCATTTTGGCAGGTACGTCAGATGTTTTGAGCGGACATGTATGCTACAACTCCTATATGTGTCGTTCACCAACTTTTTGTTGTCCACACTTGATTGCATTTTTTTGCCCAGGTGAAGGGGATTCCGAGGAAGTGCATGCAGGTCATGAGAAAGCGGTTTTTCAACTCCATCCAGGACATGAAGGGCAAAATTCGAGTGTTTTGTCGTGTGCGCCCGATATTGGATTTTGAGGTTTCTCGAGGGCAGTGTCCCGCAGTATGTATCCCAGATGAGTTTACCGTATCTCATTTTTGGAAGGATGACAAGAAAGCCCGAGAGTACCAATTCGATCGGGTATGGTCTACGTACAACCTTTTCGGTAGGTACCTTCGTCATCACACAGGCAGCGCATGTGCCCTCACGTTGACTGTGTGCACAGGTATTCGGCACTGAGCAGTCACAAGAAGCAGTGTTTCAAGAAACCAAGTACCTGGTGCAGTCCGCCTGCGATGGCTACAATGTGTGCATCTTTGCGTATGGACAGACAGGTTCAGGGAAAACTTTCACTATATACGGATCAGAGGGTGATCCAGGCCTGACTCCTCGTGCTGTGCAAGAGCTGTTTAGAGTCATTGAGCAGAATCATAGTAAGTTTTCATTCTCGGTCAAGCTTTACATGTTGGAGCTGTATCAGGACTCTCTCATGGATTTACTGCTGCCTCGAGATGAGAAGACCCAGAGCACGCGGCTTGACATCAAGAAAGATGCACGCACTGGGATGGTGTCAGTTCCAGGTGCAATCATGGTGGAAGTAACCTCTGCACGCCAATTAGTGGATGAGATTGGGCGGGGCCAAAAAAGCCGCCATGTCAGCTCTACGCAGATGAACCGAGAGTCGTCGCGGTCACACTTGATCATGTCCATTCTTATCGAGTCTACAAACCTGCAGACTCAGTCTGTGACACATGGCAAGCTGTCCTTTGTTGATCTTGCTGGTTCAGAGAGAATTAAGAAGAGTGGCTCAGTCGGAGAGCAAATGAAGGAGGCGGCTGCCATCAATAAGTCGCTCTCGGCACTTGGAGATGTTATATCAGCTCTTGCATCAGAGCAGGTCCACATCCCCTTCCGCAATCATAAGCTTACCATGCTGATGAGTGATTCTTTGGGGGGCAATGCTAAAACACTGATGTTTGTGAACGTGTCTCCTACAGACAGCAATCTAGACGAGAGTCAGAACTCTTTGCTGTATGCTCAGCGTGTACGAACGATCAAGAATGAAGCCCGCAAGAATGAGGATAGCTCTGTTGTTGTTAGCTTGAAGAAGCGCATCGAGTATTGGAAGGAGCAGGCAGGCCTGCCTCCACATGCAAGAGACTTCGTTGAGCTGATAGATGTAGAGGATAGTGTGCAGAATGGCACAGAGGGTGTTCTGTAGGAGTGTGGAACGGCTGCACCATCATGCAATGATGTCCTGCAATGCTGCTACCGCAGGCATGGTAACCTCTGTGCGTGGTGAATGTGAATCAACATGGACTGTATGCAACTAGGAAGTTTCGGACTGCTGAAGTTAGTACTGCACACAAGATCAAGCGTAGCGGGAGCGTGCAAGTACCATAGTGGTTGTATTTGTTCCTGGATGCCACGTCTCGCTGAGCGTGCTTTACATCGACGGCGGCGTCAGTACACGAACCTGAGACGGGTGAATGAAGCCCAACGATGTGGGTGAAAGTGACATCGGCACCCTAATGGTGCGGATGCACTACTCAATGGTGGAACTTAACATCGACAGTAGCTCAAAGTGTGCAAAGAAGTAATAGCATGTGTAACAACACCCCAAGGGCCAGCACGTCGCAAGTGCCAGAACTTGGTAAGCAACAACCAAACCAAGCTTTGATATGGGACCTTCAGATCCCGCTGTGTGGAGATGGCACATGCACTACAGTCGCGAAATTACTTGACGTGGCGTTGCTTCGCTGTTCAAGAACAAATGGCCCTGTTTCCCACCTTTCCCCTTATGTGGAAAGGTGGAATCCATGATCCAGGGGCCAGGGTTTCAGGAGGCCCTCGTACGAAAGGGGGGGTACTGTATGGGTAAATGGCCCTGTTTCCCACCTTTCCCCCTTTCCCTTAAGTGGAAAGGTGGATCCACGATTCAGGGGCCGCTGCCTCAGAAGGCCCTCGTAGGAAAGGGGGGTTACTGCATGGGTACATGGCCCTGTTTCCCACCTTTCCCCCTTTCCTCTTAAGCGGAAAGGTGGAAACACAGGGCAGAAGGGGGTCTATTGTACGAGGTCATACCAGGCTGGTTTCGCCAGACGCCAGTCTGGCGAATAAAAAGTTTCAGACTGTTGCAAGGCAAGGCACCAGCCTGTTGTGACGCAGACTACAGTCTGGCTTCCCATCACACCAGTCTTATATGCGTCCTCAAATAATTATGAACCCCCTGGGGCGCAGACGCGTGCCAGTCTGGTACATAAGCAAACAACAGTCTGGTGTGAGGTTGCAAGAGCAATCTTGTTTGACGTCTTGCTCACAGTATGGTGTGATATCGTATGTGGGTCTGGTTCCTAGACATGTGTCAATCTGGTGCAAGGTGCGTAATCTGTCTTGTTTGGCGTCTTGCTGGCAGTCTGGTATGCGGTTGTGTGGGGGTCTGATACAAGTGTCTACAGCGGTCTGGCGTGTACTCAAGGAATATGGACTGCTATCTGGCGCGGAGAGGTATTCCAGTCTGGATGGTTGACGTCTGTCAGATGGTATTGGTTGGAAGTCAGTATGGTGGGTAGCAACGTCTCATGCTGACCACGGGGTATGATGCAGGCTGTGCAGAAGGAGTGGCACGTAACACAGACTGGCATGCCATCACATTCCAGGCTTGATCACTAGGCTTGCACAGCCATGCTGTGCTGTCCACAGTGCCACAGTATAGGGCTGTACTGGCCATACAGCCACTCACTCCTGCAGCAGAGTTACAATCAGGTAGCTCTGTGGCTACACACCTGGACACTGCCCATGGAAGCAGCATTTTCTATCCCCACTCTCTGCATCGACTTAGGAGGGACAATCCACAAGCATCATACACCTGCCTGTCAGAGATAACAAATACAAGGCGAGAACCCACTAACCGGCCCTCAGGAACACCACAACACACAATCAAAGACACACCAGACACATTCTCAAGAGGCACACTAGTTCTGCCCCAAGCACACACACTTGGTGTCAAACATGTACTCACACACAGACAACTTGGGGAGTCTCTGCAGCCTGGACGCGCTCTTGAGATCTGCGCACGGAATCAAGCCGTCCACATGCACAGGTGGGGCAGCAGCTGCAGGGCAGGGCACAAGGCCACCAGTGGCCCTTGCAGCAGGAGCCCTCCGCAGCTGGAGAACGTGGTGCATTGCCAGACGGGACCACCCGTGAGCACACTTATTAACGTACACCTATCTACGTAATACGTGTGCTGTACGGAGGCCGCATGTCAGAGTCGGACTGCTAGCGATCGCACGCACTGGTACTGTTAAGTAGCATCGGTGGCGAGGTGCTGGTGCACGTGGTGACAGATCTGGAGAGCTCGAGTGTGGTCGAGTGCTGGAACGAGTGAGCTGCGGTGCTCAAGAGGCTGCATTGCTCAGCATAAGACTGCTAGGGATTGCACACATCCTGCCAACAAGCGCATGTACGCACCACGTCGTCGTCCGGGGTCCCGTCCGGAGCACGGAGGCGGTGGAGCACGGCAGTCGGCCTCCTCGCCTTCGGTCTCCTGCTCTTCTTCTTCCTCCAAGTCTTCCTGAAGCCGCCACAAGCCCACCCTGATTAATAACTGCACCAGTAGATTCGTTCTGATGCTGCACCTGGAGAGTACCACTGATCTTGCAAGTCTAGACGTGCGCACCTCACGGGCCTGTACAGACTCGGGGGCGTAGAACGAGATGGCGGTGGCTGGTCCTGGCAGCAGACCCAGCTGGTGGGGGCTCATGGGGATGGTCCTTGCACCTTGTTCAGAGATGACCGCGCCGATGGTGCGGTCCTCTGGTTCAGGAACATACAGGTCTGCACAGCGTGGCGTGTCTGGCCATGACAGCAGGTGGCATTCATGGAAAGTGGCGGCATGCAACACAAAATCAAGGCCGCGCTAGGCTGGCCACCTGCTTGGAAACACGCCAAATGCGAGGGATAAAGCAGCTCGATGCCGGAGAGCCTTTGCAGCCTTCCTCTTCCGTGCATCCTGTGGTGCGGCCTTCCTCTTGGCAGCCGCCTTTTTGCGCTTGGCTGCAGCAGCAGCTGCTGCCTCTTCTGCCTTGGTTTCCTCGCCCGGCTCCTCCTCCTCCGCGTCCAGCAGAGCATGCTCTGCCAGCTCATCATCGGCTGCCTCCGTGGCGGCCTCTTGAACAGGCCTCCGCACATGCCAGCGGGTGGCCGCTGCCGGACCCCCTGCGATCACTTTGATCACAAGAGACTGGCGGTTTGCCCCAGGTGGCTGCTCGCCACCTGCCTTCTGCACGGCATTCGCCGTCACGCCCCACATCTCTGCACCCTGTATGTACGAACACAAACCTGGACAACCTGGATTCACCTTTCGACGATAATTATGGTAGCTCAACGGTAGCAAACATTGCAAGCTGCAAACTACAAGCTAGTGCATGCGAGGTCTCAGCAAGCGGGCATACCCAGTAGTTCCAGCTCATGGCTCGCACTACCGACGAGCTGGGAGTGCCTTTGGCAGCGGTGGCCCCTCCATCCAGGGCGTCCAGGATAGAATGGCCCCGCTCCTCGTAGATGAAGGGCTCGCTCAGAAGGTCCTGCTCAGAGAAGGCGTGCGTCCCTGGGGCCTCTTCACGCACCTTTTCTGAGCACGCAGTTGATGAACTTCAGCTTGCCCTGGGCCTCGCAAACCTTCTGCAGGAGGTCGTCCGCTTTCCTGCAGAAACAGAGATCGCGTCAACCAGCAGGCGAGAGTAGTTTACGATAGTTTGATAGGCTGGGCGTACTCGTTTCCTTTGGACTTGGGGCCCACAACCTTGCATTTTTTGAGGTGTTTGATAGCGGACGCGTCACAGGCCTGGAGGTACCGCAGCACCCGCTTATCACTGGCGTGATCCTTGCCCAGGTCCGGGGCCCCCGTCATCAGTGTGTGGGCCTGCACCATAGCCCTGGCAGTCGCGTTGACGAGCTGGTCAGACGAGTTCCGTGCGCGATTTGGCACTGCAGGGGCCGGTGATGCTTGCCCGCCCGCCCCACCGGTGCCTGAGGGGCCTGCACGGCTGCGGCTGCGGCTTATGCAGGCCCCTCTGCTGGCGCCCCTCCCGCTAGAGGATCTGGAGCGAGCCGACCCCACTGTGCTGGGGGAAGGGGAAGGGCCAGTCACAGGCGCTGCAGCACCAGCCACTGGTGTGACAGCTGCGACCACCGGAGTGACAGCTGCGGCCGCGGGGTGCCCTTCCTCTTCAGCTTGCTGGCCTGCAGGTACCAGCGCTGGTGTGCCCTCCCCTGCGGCTGGTGTGCGCTCCACGGGGGCCGGTGCGTCACCTGCTTGAAGCGCCAGGAGATCAACGTTAAGGGGGGGTCGACGGCAGGAAGCGAAGGGGGAGCCTGCTGGATGCGCTGGTTCTGCTGGCTGCGCTGGTTGTCCGCGGACAGGTGCTGTGATGGAGTGCCTGGCCCTCTCGATGTCCCCGCGACCCCCGCGGCTCCCATAGCTGAGCACAACGTGCACATGAGGTGCCCTCAAGCCGTGACTGTAACTGTGAAACAAAGGCTGTAGAAACAAAGGCTGCAGCCAGCTAAGACAGGCCTAAGACAGACGAAGGGCAGTAAAAGCTAAATGCACCTTGGGGCTCAGCCACTCTACTGACCCTTAGACGTGAGCATATCAACACAGCCTCCATTGAGACAGAGGCTGTGTTGCAATCTACTGATTGGTATGCATCATCGCCCGCTGGAGGTACAGGTCTATGCAAGACACGCAAGCAAACACACTTGAGGCGTCACAAACAATCACACGCGTTGATTCCGGAGCTCGACCAAGGACCTGCAGCTGCGCAGGCAAGCACAGAGACAAAACACCAGCTCTGACTTTGGCCAGGTACTCCGTGTACGACTTGTCGTCGTCGGCGGTCAGCTCGCGGCCATCCGACAGGAGGGTGAGGGGCGATGAGACAGCGTACACGGTGGTGGAGGCGAAAAAGGGCGCAGTCTTTGCAATGTCGAGGCAGTTCAACGCCGCCACTTTCAGCGCATTGCTGAAACGGATGACGTTCAGTGTAGTTTGTCGATCCTTGTGGAACACCCACTCCATGACGGTCCGCAGCTCACGGCCCTTGAACACCTGCACGTGACATCACAGCATCGATTGTGAGGTGCTAGTGGACACAGAGAGTGTGAAAGAGTGCTGGAACGAGGGAGCTGCAGTGTTAACGAGGCTGCATTGCTAACGAGCAGGCACCTAGGGATTGCACACAGGACACAAACTGCTAACGATCGCACGTGCTGTTCATAAGCATCGCTTGTGAGGTGCTGGTGGTGACAGAGCGTGTAGATAAGTGCTGGAACGAGGGAGCTGCAGTGTGAACGAGGCTGCATTGCTAACGAGGAGGCACCTAGGAATTGCACACAGGACACAAACTGCTAACGATCGCACGTACTGTTAATTAGCATCGCTTGTGAGGTGCTGGTGGTGATAAAGAGTGGCAGGACAGGCAACGAGTGCTGGAACGAGTGAGCTGCAGTGTCAATACCTCTGTGCCTCGCTCCTGATCGTCCTTGTTCAGCACCTTGTACATTGCCCACCAGTCCACCAGGGCGAAATGTACTGCGTCTGTAAGCATTGCTGTTACATGATTGAGGATGTGGTGGTTGAAAAGGATGTCAGGGGCATTCAGGACCTGTTTCACATCGCTCCAGCCCTTGTTGCCGCCATTGAACGATTTCTCCGTGTACTGGACGTAGTGATCGCCCACGCTGGCGATTTGCTCGCCGGCCACCTTGACGGGCCCCATGCACAGCAGCTTGCCAACCTCCTGCACGCGACCGACCCGCCTCGCACCAATCTGTAACCCGATGCAACTACATGACAATAAAACGTGGTATTCAAGTCGATCGAGCGACAGATGCGCACCGGAACCCGAAGAGCTACCATAGTGCACAGCAAGACTCTCGGCAGCAACATCTGAAAAAGCAGCGAGAACTGCGTCTCCACGGCACTACGTACACTAGCGACGTCTACTGTCCTGAACCCATTGTGGTATCTAGTGCCACCCATGTTTGCAGTATAAAGAGACGAAAGAAGAAGCAGAAAGCAGAAAGCTGCAGGCAGTATGCAGACATGTACGGCTTTGGCACGCAGAAGGAAAAAGTATCGCTGCTACGATGCCTGGAAATGTCATTCTTCGTTGCAAAGAAATGGTGTCCGTGTTCTTTCCGATTCGGGTTCAGCAGGGCTGTTCAGCATGCATGCATCCACAGCCAGCCTGGGCCACAGCATGCGAGGGTACCGTGCGTATACGCGGCAGAGGCGCACAGCACGACGCTATCATCGCAGCAGAGGTATTCACTCTCGTTTCGCGAGGCTGGTGTGTTAAAACCGCTTGTTCGTTCAGTGTACTGCATTGCTCCCACATACACACACACACACACACACACACACACACACACACACACACACACACACACACACACACACACACACACAC
>JAUMHD010007278.1:0-10759 GCA_032359135.1 Ulvella scutata
CCCGTGTGTCCCGGGGGTGTATGCCCTTTTCCCGCCCCTCTGGGGGTGCTGAGGCCGAAGCCCTCTTTGGGTATGGCAAGATTCCCGATTTGTTAAAATTTTTGGGTTTTGATTGTTTTTCTTGAATACAGGTAGCACAGTGTTCAAATTTCACATGGATTTTGACCGAGGGTGACATCTTGCCCAGGCGCTGCATCTGTTGCATTACGGTAGTACTGAGGTGCCCTAATGAACAATGCAAACGATATGCAGGCGTGTTGGTTTCATGGACATCACGTTCAGAAACAGGGGTCGTTTCAATATACAAATCTGATAAAGAAACAGCATCAAAGGGTTCATCGTTGGACGGACACGGGTCTACAGCGACAGGACAAGCGACAGAATCATCAGCACAAAGCACATATAACTTGTCGAGAGTTGAAAGTGTAAAAACCGTTTCGTCAGTTCGAATGTTGTATAACTTTGGGGTACTAGGGTTTGAATCAAAAGCTATGCCGTGTCTACCGGCACCTCGAACGGAAGTTGAAACGACTATTATCCACGAGTAAAACATTCGTCAAGGTCACAGACTGGCCGCAAATGGTAATACTAACTGTACCCTGGCCTAAAACTGAAATGCGTGTGGAGTCAACGATTTGAACTGTACTCACATCAGACGGCTCAGTGCCTGAAGTAAAGAATTCTCGTCGACCGGTACAGTGACGTGTTGAACCAGAGTCAACAACCCAAACCCCGCAATCCGCCATACTACTAGGAACTTTCCCTGAGGTATGAGCGGCGAACGCGTGTGCTGTCGAGCGGTCGAGCATGAGCCAACATTACTATTGGTTCGACAGGTGGTGTGTTGCCCTATTGGTTGAATGCAGGATCATTACAAGGTTTATAGTGTTTTGACCGTCTACAAGATGGGTCCGGGCACTCGCTAATGAAATGCCCAGGTTTCTTTCAAAAATTACATACTTTGGTATGAGGATCAACTTTCCCCTTTCCAGAGTTTTTTTTGTGGTGTATGCGGGCGTTCGTCGCCCATGGTTGCAAACCATTCGCATGTGGGGCTCTACGTATTTCTTCCTCACGAACAGACAACCGACGAAGAAGCTCTAGTTGATTCATCACAGGAGCAAACATGTCGTCCAGATTTTCGCGTATAACCGTTTTGATCGCCGAGTAACTATCAGGCAGACCATCGATAACCGTACATACGAACTCACGGTCGGAAACAGGCGTGTGCGACAGGTCATTGATTTGCCCTCAGGCTCACACGCACCCCCTGGTCCCTCTAGCACTCCAGCCACCCCGCTTACCCACTTACCCCCTCTACCCCTACACCCCTTCAGGCCCTTAGGCTCACACGCACCCCCTGGCCCCTCTAGCACTCCAACCACAGATATTCCGCGACAGTCTGTTTACCTAGGGTTGACTTGTCAAAGTCTCGTTTCAGCTGTTGCACGTTCGACTGGGACGATGCAAAATACAACATGCCAATAGAGGACCAAAGACTAGCAGTACACGAATGATCACCTAGCACTTCCACTACCTTGTCTGAAATCAGAG
Organism: Ulvella scutata; assembly: GCA_032359135.1. NCBI lineage: Eukaryota > Viridiplantae > Chlorophyta > Ulvophyceae > Ulvales > Ulvellaceae > Ulvella > Ulvella scutata. The sequence continues at coordinate 1,555 of JAUMHD010007278.1, forward strand.
TTCGCAAGAAGTAGTATATTTGCTGGTCGTATGCAGTCTCATTCGGCCCAGGCGCGGTATGCAGAAAACGCTGTACTCCTTTCATCCCTAAGGCATCAGTAACTCGGCGTTTCCAGACGTGAGAATTGTTTAGGTCTAACAGCGGAATGTTTCGCGATTGTAATTGAAGGGCAGGCGGAATAAAGAGTTGAAAATCGTGACAGCTAGCGTTGTTAGCGAACGGCGGGTTTGGCATGCTTGGTGCGTGTGCAAAAGCACCGAAGGTCTAAGAAGGCTGTTCACTTATGCTATGCATTGTGATTCAAACATACAGAGCTGCGCTTGTATCCAAGCAGCGCTCTAAGTGTATAGGGATTGTCATACCCTCCGGTATTCACTTGATACCATCTCTGACACACTGTTCCGTCATTGTTTTCTGTCTCGCTCTTTAGCAGGTTATGGGCCTGTCCACGTAGTCGCGTCTGCGTGGTTAACAACTCGTGTCGCTTTGTCTTAGAATGGCTAATACATCTCCCTACAAACGCAGGCGACCTTCCACTTCATCAGGTGTGTTTCCTCATATCCCTGCTCCTCAGTCGCGTTAGTTTAATGGCATGTATGGTTCCAGCCTGTTAATTCTGCTCAGAGTTTTCGAAGGGCGACTCCGTCCCCTTGTCCTTCTACTCCTGCGTTTCACTCTTATCCTGCGCCTGCTTATGATTTCCAATGTCATTCTAATCCTGTTCCTCCTGTTGCCCCTGGGTTTATGCCGCATACATGCATGTCACTGCATATCTAACAAAACAGAGCACTGACGTCAGCTGATGCTCTGGTGTATACACCAGGTACTACGTAGTACCTGACTAGCACAGTGCAGAGCCAAACATGGTCATCACACAGCTGAGTGTAGTGCAGTCGCACAGATCAGTTCGATGACCTGCAACGTCTCGGCGAGGGAACGTACCATGTTGTAAGGAGCGTTCTTCCCCCCTTGGGCAAGCACCACGGGCCGTATTGCTGCATTTGGCCCGAATGCAGCTGCTGGGAGCCTGGCTGAGAACTGACTGAGCGGCACCGGGCTACCAGCTGCCACATCCCCGATACCCAGCTGATACGGGTTCAAGGATGCTGCTTTGCGCCTGGCCCAGCGAGACAGGACTGAGTGCTGCATGATGCCTCGGGTTGAATATGGATATCCGGATATGTGGATCCACAGTAGGGATGTGCCAGAACCGATACCGATATATCGACCGATATTGGTATCGACCGATATATCGATCGATATCGATACAAAATTTGACAGTGTATATTAAGCCGATACCTCGACATGTCGGTACTTACATGCATATGACAGGAGATACGAATACGTAGTTACATGATAAAGGTACCGCTGCGGTAAAGGCCAGAGTGGCAGGATGCACTATCAGAGGCAGAATGCACTTGTCCAGACGAGACAAGATGGTGTAGCTGTCTGTGAACGATAGTTAGCAGAGAGGAAAGTTGGACACGAGCACTGAGGCGGTGCCCTTCAATGATAGCGATTTCGAGGATGACGATGAAGAAGTTGTTTTGAGGCAGGGCAGTGCAGAGCACCGTAGTATGACAGCCCTGTTGGCTGGTGGTGACCTAGGTACTGGAGATGAGGTGTTTGGATGTGGTACTCATGACCAAAGTAATAAATTCCTGTACTAGGTTCAGTTGCACAAAGGCATGGTGCAAAATCATCAATGTGAAAGGCAAAGTTCAGGGGTAAAATGCTTGTGGATGGTGCTGAACAACTGCCACAGACTCATAAATAGCAAAAGGCGGTAAACTTAACTGTCTCTTTGATGGATGGGCCAGTCCTCTCTCAGATGTCTGAATATTTAGACAGTGTCGACTGGTATCTGTTGTATCGGTTCGTATCTACCAATATTGATGCACACTTAACGAGAACCGATATATCGGTTCCCGTTAAGCAGGTATCGTATCGATATCGACCGATACAACTTGAAAATATCGGTTCTGGCACATCCCTAATCCACAGGATGGTTATAATGCAGCACACTCAGACACAAGCGTAGTCATCAGCGCAGACGCAAAAACAAACGCAAGGAGAAGCAGAATGATGGCGTCTGCGCGATGCGCGGACGCCGTAGCTCGTTCAGTGCTTCCCTGTGCGATCTCTGGGAGCACTGGTGCATACTCCCATACACATCTCGTGCAATCGACTTCTATTGCATCTGTTGCATCTCAGATGCGCAGCACGGGCTGCAGTCCCAGGGAGCCCTTCCGTCTCCAGTATGCATGGGCACTCCGGTTGTGTACACGCATGTGTCTGGAGTGCAAACCCGAACCAAATCCGGATCTGAAGCGCCAGAAAGCTCCATGCTGAACGATCACGTCGTACAGTACGTCCCGAATGCGCAGCACTGTGCTGTGGCGATTTCCAAGCTGCAATATGTTCCAGTTTTGGTGCCAAGAAGCACATTCCAAGGTGACCCGACATGTGCTTGGCGAAACGAAGCACACCACGCGATCCGGGGCATCGAAATGGGTGGAGTTCTGCCGGCTTCGGGTGTTCTGGGGTCCTGCAACAGTTCTGGATTGGAGTCTCAAGGCGCAGAAAAAACGAGGTCGCAAACACCTCAGGCTTCGTTTATTCGCTGCTTATGAGACAGATAGACTTTGTTGAATATCACTAAGACGTAGGGATAGCATTGGCTCCACCATCACCAAACATTGACACACAAAAGGGATCGCCTGACATCACAAGCCAAGACTACACCAGGCAGCACAGACTACACCACGTCGGCTCAGCAGTGGCATCACAATCCGAAAGCCATCTACAATCAGCAAAACACATCCATTGATTGGCAAAAAAAACAGGCAGCTTCGGAGGATCCAAGACAGGAAAACACAGCCCTGTCACCACCACCAGCTTCTTGAACAACACCTACAGACCTACTTAGAAAGGTCAGCGACCAAGTCCTTGAACTCCTCAAGATAGGGAAATTGCTTGACAAGCATACTGAAGGTGAGCTTAAGGGCCGGGCCACCCTTTTCCACTTCGTTCATCAACTGCTCAGTAGCCTTAAGGGACAGCTCCCCCAATCGAGCTTGCTCAGCAGCCTGCACCTGTGCCTGGTGGTCAGAATACGCCTGCTTTCGAAACTCAAGATCAGCCCTGTGACAGGGCTGCAAATTACAAATTACAGTGCAATTACAGTACAAATACAGCAAATTATAGCAGTAAGTGGCAATAGGCGTGTAATTGCATGCCTGTTTTGTCCTACTTCGCCCTCTCCGACTGGAATTGTACTAGTGGACTACTTATACTGTCCTACTCCGCTATGTCGGCCATACCCACTGTCTTACCCCTCTATCTCGAACAGTACTAGTAGCAAATTAAGTAATACCAAAACCCCACATTTCAACACTATCGACAATACAGTGTGTTACTGAGCTACTTATGACATTGAACTAGAAGCTACCAGACCACTAGTCCTATATGCCTACATAGTGGACTGATCCGGCTACTGGTCTAGTGGACTAGAGGCTACTAGCCCACTAGTCATATATGCCTACATAGTGGACTGATCCGGCTACTGGACTAGTGGACACTGGTCCACTACAGAACTAGCACAATATGCATACATAGTACCGTAGTAAATGTAATCCTTCGTAAAAAGCCCGTCCGCCCAGAGCACGTTTTGACGAAATTAAACAGTTTCCCCCCGGGTCCCGTCCTGCGGACGGCCAAAATGACGAGGTATGAATAAACAATTACGGAGTGTCCGGGCCTCTCGACAGCGTTTTGACGAAGTGCGAAACAATGATGTGAGTCCTGTCCATGCATGCCATGGTTTGACCGTGATTAAATCATATTGTTCTAAAGCATGTCCCGTCCTTCATTGTGGTATCCATTGCAATAATGATACACTTACAGTGCTACACGTTCACCAAAGGACCCGTAATTCGCAGTTCTTTATCATCGATAGGCGTGTTGTCTGCAACCAAAAGACAATAACTATAAAAACTCTGCTTTAGAAAGCAGAGTGGATTGGATTGGATGCCTAGAACTAGGTATCCATCTTTGCTAATTTTGACGAGCGCCTGAAAATTGATTTGCCTGTGTCCGTCCGGTCAGGCCTGCATTCGACCAAGTGCCAGAAAACGATTTCGCCTGTCCATCCTTGTCGTCATCAAATTGACGACCTCAAAAGAAACGAAAATGCCTGCAGCGTCCCGGACGGCTGAAATCGAAGGATTGCATTTACTAAGGTATGTATGGACTGGTCCTACAGGATGTCCCCGGAAACCCGGAAAATCTGAGTTGGACTGATCGGGCTAGTGGTCTAGTGGTCTAGAGTCCACTATCTCGTATGCACCGGGTTACCGGACGGGCCCTGACACCGGACAGCGACGTTAAGGTAGTAATAAGTGCTGAGTTAGCTTGAGAAGCGTATGAAAACCATACTTTGCATTATTATTGTGTTTCGGCGAGTCGCGGGCTCCGTGGTGCATGGTGGGCGTGCCTATCTGTACGTATATGTGGCTCTGTTAGATTCGGCTCATGCTGGTTTGTCGCTACACTGGCATCCACATAGTGCAACATCGCGCGATCCGCCGACGCATAAATAAAGATACAAATACATGAATAGTAGGTCTGTGCAAAAGATTCCGCGATGCTGGCTCGGGCAGTGCACGATATTGGGCTGTGAACTGTTCCTGTCCGGTGTCAGTGTCATGAACTATTACAAACATTGATCCAGAATGGCTCTCGGCGGTAGGGAACACATCTGGCCTGCCACATCGGATCTAGCTACGATGAAACTGAACATGCACTATACAACTATTTGACACACAGAATATTTTCAATACCAGTTCCCTTCAGAATACACCATTTTCCACCGAATCTCAAATTTTCAAGCTTTTCAATGCAACTTCAATACACTTATTTTGCACCCCTGCCCTTCTTTCTTGCTTCAATCCCTAGGAACTTCGACACAGACTCAGCTGCAACGGTGTTTGTCTTCTTCTTTGTCCCCGCATATCCACATAACATTAACGCCAACAGCCGCAGACTCAACGCTGCGCACTGCTTATATAGTCTAGCAAGTGCACACGCTGCTGCGGAGGACACAACAATGTGAATCCTGAGAGGTCTAGAGGCACCTACGCCATTCTAGAACCTTCGGATCTCATGCATGTATGGCTCAGGACATATATGTCATGAACTATTACAAACACCGCTACAGTGATGAAGGCATCAGGGCACGAACATGCCTAGCAACGGCTTCGTCAGGATCCACTTAGGGAGCTTCCTCAACAATTCTGGCGTGCTTCAGCAGATCTTCAAGCACATCGGTCACTGTTGTTGCTCTGGCCACACGGTCCAGGTGAACTTCGAACGCCTTTGGGACTTGGCCATCAAGTGCTGTAGTGCGGAGCTGGACTTTTGTGTCAGTAATGCTAACAACAACGAACGGTCCTTTAACGTTAGGCTTGAAACCCCCTGCGCGAGTTAGGAGATAGACGAGGTCGACAACTGATAGCGGCTTCCCCCCCTTGCGACTGCGCGAACGACGAGCTCGCTGTTGGTCGGCATGCTTGTGTTGGCAGGCGAGGATACGCTCATGCGCAACAGAGAAGAGCTGTTGCACAGTTGCATCACGAGAGGCGAGGTAGGACTCAGTGACTGACCCAGACTCAGTGGGCGCAGCTGAGGGAGCGCGGCGCCGACAGAGGCAGCACGCGCTTCCCAGCGCAAGGCACCAACAGGTGGAGGTAGACTAGGCTGAACAGCGTAAACCATGCGGTTGGGGCTGCAGCCAAGGGTTGTGTGCGTCCGCTGCATGTATGCCATGCGGATCTGCGGCAGCAGCGAGGGCCAGTCATGGACGGCGCCAGCGATTTTGGCAGCCAAGATGGACTTCAGAGTAGCCACTAGACGCTTAGCAGCCCCATTGACTGAGGATGATAGGCTGAGGTAGTGACACGCTCAACCCCGAAACGCTCAAGTTGGTGACGAAAGGCGCCGGCGAATTCGCTACCGTTGTCACTGGTGAGCTACTCAGGGAGCCCGTATCGCATCAACCACGAGTCGTGGAAGGCACGAGCTACAGTCGCGGTCTGCTTGTCAGCGACGAACATGAACTCAGCAGCTTTTGTAAAATAATCAAGCATCACCGCAACATACCCGGAACCGCAATGTTGGGTAGAGAGAGTGGTGCGAGTGGCGCCATGCCGCTTGCGGCTTTGCGCAGCGGTGAGCGCACGAAGCTCAAAAGGACCAGCAAGATCAATGTCGACATGATCAAAGGGTCCGGACATGCGAGGCAAGCCCACATGCACAACATCCTCCTGCACCTCCAGACGGCGAACTTGGCACGCGTGACACTGATGCAAGAAAGCCTCAATGTCAGCTTTCAGGCCTGGCCAGTGGAAATGCTGGTGTAGGAATGCAAGGGTCTGGCTGATGGATGCATGCCCTAGGCGATCATGATACGCGCCAATCAGAGCCCGGCGGTATTCTACTGGGGGCACTGCCAGCCACCAACGATCTCCTGTACGGAGTTGCACTTTCATAATGTACCAGCCCCTTAGAGTGGGATGCAGGCGCAAGGATTGTGCTTTGGTGCGAACCGAGCGACGCAGGGCTTTGGGAGTGTCGTCAGAGAACACAAGTGAAGCGCTGTCAGCAGCTTGTGCTGCGGCTTCGGTGGCGCTGTAGGGCAGCCCAGCTGGCAACTGCTGGTGGTACGCGACTAGGGCAGCTTCTTGCCTGTGGACATATGCAGCCAGGAGAGCAGCATGATTGGGATGGTAAGGATCCCGGAGCCTGTAGAACAGGATAGGGTCCTCTTCACACCGAAATTCATTCATGTTGTGGTAGGCCTCATCACACAAGTGACAATGCCAGGGGCCTTCGGGCACCACCGAGCGCGGTGGGTTCAGGCATTGGAGGTGGTAGGTGCGCCCACAGGTGTCACAGAGCACCATGTGTGCGTAGCCCTCCGCCTCCCCACAAACATAGCAGGGTTCACGGGAAATCTCATCTGCGGTGCCAAAGCGCCAGAGGTGCACCAGATCCCCATCGCTGACCCCCCCCCCCCCGCGCGGCGCTTGCTCTTGGGGCTCCTATAGCTGAAAACTTTGTTGTTACCTGCCTGTACACGTCTGCTGACCCCCTTCCTTTGCGCTTGCATCCGATGTCGCACTGCTTGCTTTTTTCACTTGCCCTTACCGACCTGGTGTGCCCCCCCCCCCCCCCTCCGCTTGTACCAATGCAAGTTTGATCACTCCGTTGTGTGTCGTGCCCGGTGTACCTATAATCTGGGCGCTCCCGAAAGTCAACAGACAGCGCGTGTACGAGAGAGGTCCGGGGTTTGCTCCAAGCAAGGGCATCAGCTCATTTTGTTTTCTGGTCAGGACCAACTCTGTCCAGCCGTGTGTTATGATTTTGGCTGTAAGTAGGCAGCTTGAAATAAATTTAGTCGTGCGACTTTCAAGATTACAGAAGATATTTCCAGCGAGTTGTAAATGATCTGTAGTACAGTGGTCTCGATTGTGAGAGCTTTGATCGATTATGGCTAGCTACTTCTCTTCAGCTTCATTGGTGTAACATATTGCATATTGATACAACAACTTCACGAACAAAAACACAAGCTCGGACTTTCACAGACTTTTGCAACATGCCTGATCCGATGTCTAGCAACGTACTTGGTCTCTGGACGCTAGTAGTATGCCACATGCAAAACCTGCCTCTTCCTTCCTCCAAGAATGGAAAGCACGCTATTGATTCATAGAAATATTTGAGTATCGCATTGGCTTTGTATACATGGTCTGTGCAGTTCTACCACATTCGAATTCCTCGAATCAAAAGAACTGTACAGGAACGTTGAATGAACGCGTTCCTAAATTCCAACATCAAATGTTACAAATAAGGCGATCTTAGTGCGTTCACACTTCTGTATCGAGGCCTTGTTGACTGCAGGTTTCAAACGCAGGAACCTGTGAAACGGACCTTGGCAATCAACGCACGGTCAGATATAGACCATAGCTAATCATAAATAACACGGTATTGTTCATTCGTACTTCTCGGTCGAGGCCTTGTTGGATGCAGGTTTCGAACGTAAGAACCTGTGAAACAGACCTTGACAACTTGACGATGAACGCACGATCACGCATAGAACACAGCTAATAATTGATAATACGGTCCTTGTACTTTACAACTTCTCAACCGATGGCTCGTTGGCTGTAGGTTTCGAAAGCAAGAACCTGAGCAGTCGACCTTGACACTCAACGCACGATCGCGAATAAAACATAGCTAATCTTGCACACAAAAGACAAGTGCAACGCAATGGTTGATAAACATTACAACTCGACGTCAATCACAGGCGGTGCATGAGGACCGCCTGACTAGTCCACTAGACCACTAGTCCAGTCTTAGGGTCTCTACTAGGCCAATATGCCTATGTACAACTATGTCTATTGGCACATTCTCTTAGTTTGCTGGAGCATCCAGTTCATGGCGTTGGTGCGTGACGGTCCAGGCTTGGATTCAAAATCACGCAGTAGCGTTCGTGCTTTCAAATGGTTCAGAGCCCTTGTTACCCAGGCAAGACGTTTTTTATTTCCATTTTTTCCACAACGACAAGAAACAATATATCAACTATTGGTTGGTCAAATGTCTACAGTTTTTAACACATGTCTCCTGTGTGGATCCGAAAGTGCATTGTGTTCCAAGGCACTGCAACAGTGGCCTACTGAAAGTCCCTTATCAATGCAGTGCTACCCACCTCTTCAACTAACCTCTTAACACCGTCTACGACTGCAAGTTGTATCGATGCCGGTTGGTCTTTGTCATTCCAATGGGAAACACTATCACCACCACAGAGAGAAGCACGGGGCTTTGACATAGGAATAACGCTTCCGTCTATGGCACCAGCACACCCAGGAAGCTTGTACATCATTTGGAACTTCTCCGCTATGGAGTGAGGTGCAGCATTGCTCCTTGGCCACTGAATTGTTTTCGTTGACGCATCGCGTACCATAACGTGCTGCAGCACAACAATTCCTCGGTGAATGCAACAGCGCGATATGCTGTTGTGCGGCATGCACAATTTCTCAGCCACGGCTCTCAACGTGAGACAGTGTGCAAGAAGATGGTGAAAGTTACAGACGTACATCCATCACATGGCACAGCAGGAGATTGTTCACTCAGCAAGACATTCGCAACGGC